>PVIA01008038.1:0-76279 GCA_004024845.1 Tonatia bakeri
AGCAAACAAGAAGAACAGAGACAGAATCATGGGTACAGAGAGCATTTTTATGATTGCCAGATGGGAGGGATGGTATGGGGGAATGGATGAAGTGGTGAGGGGATTAAGAAGTACAAGTAGGTACTTACAGAATAGTCATGGGAATATAAAGTACAGTGTAGGAAATGGAGTAGCCAAAGAACTTGTATGCAAGACCCACGGACATGAACAACAATGGGGGGATTCCCAAGGGAGTGAGGGATGCTGGGTGGAGAGGGCAAAGGGAGTAAAATCAGGACAACTGTAATAGCATAATGAATAAAATATAATTTAAAAAAATAGAAACTGCAGGAATCCTGGTATCAGTACAATGTCAAGAACTGTCAGTGCCCTGTGATCCAGAAATGACTGGCCTAACTGAAAGGTGAAATGGCCCCCTAAAGACTCAGTTATGTCACCATTTGGAATAGAATGCCCTGAAAGGGTGGGATTCTGTTGTATAGAAGGTAGCATATGCTTTGAATCAGAAGCAAATATATGGTGTGGTCTCTTCCATAGCCAGGACACATGAATCCAGAATCCAAGGGGAGGAAGTGAGGGTAGTAGCTGCTCTCACCACAACACTGAATACCTAACTCACAGAATATTTGATTTACATTTCAGCACTTAGAATCTGCTGGATTGGAGATCTTAGTCAGTCCCCAAGGGGGGCATCCTTCTACCAGGGTACACAACCATGATACACAACCATGGTTCCACTGAATCTGAACATGAGACTACCACATGGACATTTCGATCCTTGATGCCACTGAACCAACAAGCAGGGAGAAGGGGGTTTAATCTACTGGCTGTAGTGACTTATTCTAATTAGCAAGGGGAAACTGGGTTGCTTTCACACAGTGGAGGCAAGAAGGCAAAGTATGGAAACCAGGTGATTTTCTGGGGCATCTTTAGTATTTCTATGTCCTATAGTAAATGTTAACAGAAAACTCCAACAGTCCAAACCAGGTAGGAAACTGAAGTCTCATATTTTAGGAAGTAAGGTTTGGGTCAATCTACCAAATAATCTCAATCAGCTGAGGATATAGTTTGAGAGCAGAGGAAATACAGAATGGGTTGTCTGAAAATGAAGTCATAGAAGGCAACTGTGGTCACATGACCAATTACAGAATTGAGGACTGTAGCAGTTTCGTGTGTAGACATAATTTGTCTATTATGTGTATTTTTACTTGTATATATTGATCACTTTATTCTCTCTCTCCCTCTCATTTTTATTGATATAAGTTGTTAGAAGTAACTTAGTTAACTTGCTAAAGTATGATGTAGTCTTCAGGTAACAGAACAATCAATGGGACTGTGACTGAATTTGAGAAGCAAATAATAGAAGCCGAAAAGAAATATGATTCCTGGGACTGTAAATCTCTTCATTTTCTGGAACAGATGAGGACTTCATCTGTAACAAAGTTAGCTGTATCCTGTTTGGTAGAAACAGTAGTTGTACAGGAGTTTAAGTGTGAGAAGACTGCATATGGAAGCTGAGTAGTGGAAGGAGTGCACTATGCCCATTATAGAGTCACTGCCCCTCAGCTCCAAGTGCAACTCTGTCCTTCAATTGAAGTGCTTGGACCACTTACATTTTAGTTTTAGTTTTATCTACCATCTTGCTAGGTGTTTTCTGTCTTTTACTATTTGTTCACTTTTCCTCTTTTCTACCCTTTCTGGTACAACTGAGTATTCTTTAGCATCCATCTCTCTCTCTCTACTCTTGCTATATTAGCCATACCTATTTTACATTAGCTGTACCTACTTTATATATCGTTTCTATATAATAGGTCTTTTATATTTAACACACATTTACCTTTTCCAGGGCTCTTTATATCTTTGTGTGGATCCAAATGTCCATTTAATGTATTTTTCCTTCCGTATGAAGACTAATATTTTTGTCATACACTTCTGCTGGCAATGAATCCCCTTGACTTTTGTCTGATAACCTCTTTATTTGACCACCATTTATGAAGGTATTTTCTTTGGATATAGAACTTTAGGGTGATGGGGTTTTTTGCAACATTTTAAAAATGATATTTAACTGTCTCTGGTGTACTGTTTCTGATAGGAACGTTTCTTTGAATCTGTGTATATAATGACTTTTCCCCCTCTATTTTTAAGATTTCCTCTTTATATACATTTTTGGATACTTGATTATAATCTGTGGAGTTTTTTGTTCTTGTTTATTCCTCTTTGGAGTTATTGAGCTTCTTAGATATTTAGGTTATAATTGTCAGATCCAAAGTTTTTAACCATTATTTTTCAGTATGTTTTTCTGTTCCCACCACAATTCTCCCTACATTGATCCACAGAGTCAATGAAATCCCAATCAAAACCCCAACAAGGCTTTTTTTTTTTTTGTAGAAATTGACCAGCTGATTATCAAATTTATATGAACATACAAAGGACCAGTATAAAGTTGGAGAACTTACACTACTTGGTTTCTAGACATATTACAAAGCTTCAGGAATCAATACAGAGTGGTATTTGCATGAAGATAGATATATATATCAATGGAAAAGAACAGAAAGTCCAAAAATAAACCCACACATATATAGTCAATTGAACTGACAAGGGGGCCAAGGTAATTCTACAGATAAGGAGTAGTTTTTTCAACAAATGGTGTTTGAAATGTATACTCATGTAAAAAAATAATAAACATCAACCCTTATCCCACATACATGTTTATATATATATATATATATTTATATATACACACACATACACACACACATACCCCAAAATGGATCATTGATCTAAATTTAAAAACTAAAAGTAAAAAACTTCTAGAAGAAAAAATATGTGGGAAAAAATTTTAAATCATGGGTAAACAAAAATTTTCTTAGGACTTAGAATGAACCATAAAAGATTAATTAAAATTGACTTCAACAAAAAATGTTCTTCCAGAAACACCATTAAGGACATGAAAAGGAGAGCCATCAACTGTGAAAAACTACTCACATTGCAGGTTTCTTATAAGACATTGTATCCAGAATATATAAAAGTCTCTTACAATTCAATGAGATGACCAACAGCCCATAAAAAAAATGCACAAAAGATGTGAACAGGCACATTACAACAGAATAACTACAAATGAAATACAAATTAAAGCCACAATGAAACACCACTACACACCCACCAGGAGGGCCAGAAGGAAAAGAAGACTGACTGACAAGAAATGCTGCTGAGAAAATGGGGACACCAGAACTCGGATATACTGCCGATGACACTGGAAACTTATACAACTGGTTTGGAAACCAGTTTGGAAGTTTCTTACAACATCAAATGAACACTTAGCATACGTATTCATTTTCTATTACTGCGATAACAAATTATCACAAATTTAGTGGCTTAAAACAACACAAATTTATTCTCACTTCTGCAGTAGGTCAAAAGTCCAGCAGGCATGGCTGACTATTCTGGGTCCCGTTAGGCTGAGATCAGGATGCCAGCCAGCCTGGGCTCTTATCCACAGGCCCTGGGGGAGGATATGCTTCTACGTTTATTCAGGTTGTTGATGGAATTCAGCTACAATGGCTGTAGAACAGAGGTCCCCCTTTCCTCACTGCCTGTCAGTCAGGGGTCATTTTCATCTTCTGTTGGGTTGCTCAAAAAGTTTGTTTAGTTTTTTCCATACAATGGCCCTAGTAGCACTTAGTTGTCTTTAATTTCATTCAAAACAATCTTGTTAGAATGTATGGTGACAGCTGTCATATCAACATGCATTTTAGAAAATTTATCAAAATGGGTGAGTTTCTGTGCAGCCATTTTAATGTTGAAGATGAAAGAAAATACACATTTTTCAGTGTATTATGCTTTATTATTTCAAGAAAGGTAAAAACACAAGTGAATGGGAAAAAAAGATTTGTGCAGTGTATAAAGGAGGTGCTGTGATTGATCGAACATGTCAAAAGTAGTTTGTGAAGTTTCTTGTACTAGTGACATTTTGGCCAAACAATTCTTTGCTGTAGGATTGTCTTGCATTGGAACATGTCTGGCAGCATCTCTGGCCTCTACCCACTAAAAGCCAATAGCAGGAGATAGCTGATATATTCAAAATATCCAAATCAATAAAGTTATTGGTGAAAATTTAAAAATATGTCTTTTATTTTATGGAAGAATACCATACAGACTTTTTGGCCAGCCCAACAGAAGCCATTGACGTTACCTGACTAATGGCCTCCTTTTTGCTTTTTCCAAGCCTGCAGGGGCAGATTGAGTCCCGCTGTCTCTGAATCCCTCTGACTTCTCCTTCCACCATACCACTCTAACTGGCTCTCTGGCCTCCTTTTCTCATACCTCCATGTCATTAGACTGGGTCCATCTACTTAACCCAGGATCATCTCCCTATCTTAAGGTCAATTAGCAACCTTAATTTCATCCACCAACTCCCTTTTGACATGTTACATAACAGATTCAGATATATCACTGAGGTGGGTGGGGCAAATGTCACGGGGGATCCCTCCGAAATCCCACCTACCATATCACACAAACAAGCAATTTTAGTCTTTGCTATTTTTTCCAAGAATAATAAAACATATGTCCACACAACGACTTGTATAACAATATTCATAGCAGCTTTGCTTACAATAGATAAAACCTGGCTATTTATTTGTAATAGCCAAAACAATGTTTTCAATGTTTAGACTCAAATGTCCAACAGCAAGTAAGTGAATAAACAAATGGTGGTATGCCCATACCATAGAATGTCACCCAGCAATAACAGGGACAAACCTTTGATAAACACACAAGGTACATTCTGTATTTCATTTCTATGAAATTCTAGGAAAGCCTAATCTAATCTATAATAGTAAAAAGCAGACCAGTGTTTTCCTTGGGTCAAGAATTGGGGGAGGACTGACTAGACTGGTCACAAGGGAACTTTGTGGAGTGATGGAAACATTCTGTAGCTTCCCTGGGGTGGTGGTTACAGAGGTATATGTACATTTATCAAGACCTGTCAATCTGTGCACTTTAAGATGAACGTTTTGTCATGTGTAAATTTTACTTCACACACATGGGTAACTGTTCCTTCCTCAAGCACTTACAGGAATCAGATCCAAAATGAACATAACAGTACAGAAAGTCTAACATCCCTGGCAGGTGCTGTGCCCCACACCCAGACCTAGGTATTTGTCATTTCCAAGTGTTCCCTCCTGTCTTTTCCTTCCATGGTCAAGGATATTAAAGCAGCCAGCTCCCACCAAGGCACACGAGTACTGATGCAGTTAAATGTAGTTCACCATAATTGAGGGTAATTCAAGCTGTCACATTTGCTGTGACCAGAGGTCTCAGAAGCCAGAGAGGCCACTCACATTAATTGTAACTGACACCTCCATCCCTCCTTCAGGCAAACCTAGCCCTGGTACAGGGTTTCTTCACTTCAGGGTCAAGGAACCCCAAATGTATCTCTCAATCTCTCTCTCTCCTTTTACTTTTCCTTTTGATGAAAAATGACTACGATGATTAAAAGATAAAAAGGAAATCTCAAGTCAGCCAATTGGGTGTTGTAAAAAAGCTGAATTCAGCACTCTGGGAATATTATTAGGTTCAAAGGGACCTGAATACTGGCATGGGTGATGCTTTCTCTGACTCCCGTGCAGGGCTGCTGGTATTTCCCACCCTTTTCCTCCTGGGTCCATTTACAAAAACTGGGTAAGAGTAGAGAAAAATGGGCCAGGGCCCCTCTCTCAAGGGCTGTGCCTGGGAAAAAACTGCAGCAGCTCTGGGGAGAGGGGGGACATGTTAAAGGAGCACAGTACCTTCTTCCTAAAGGGCTCAGTCCCGAGGGCCCAGGCCTCTAGGGGAGATCCAGGCATAGCTCTGGAATGGGAACTACAGACTCCAGGCCACACAAAGGCTACCTCTGCCTTTGATTGTATTTGATGTGTTCTTACCTTTAGAAGAGAGCAGTCCTGTCTCATGAGGATGCTACAAACATTAAATGGGATATTTGCAAATGTTCTTTTAAAATCAAAAGTAGTGTGTTATGTTTCTGTCTTAAATTTTGGATTGCCATGTTTTAAGGTGCCATAGTCCTCACCATCATGATGGCTTCCCCAATTTGTGTTGCTTGTCTGGCTCCTATAGGCACCAGAGTTCAGGATCCCTGTAGGGAATTTAATGTGTAAAATGCTCTGTATCGTAGCTACTACTCTGATTCACTATCAACAGTCTGTTAGCTACCTATCCAGAAGTGTGCCGATCAATTAAACTACTTCAATTAATTTGAGTCCCTCCTCTCTCTGAACACTCCTACAGAACCTAGGAGCATACCATTCATTTGGGCATAGATCAGTCACTGTGTTTCTAGAAAGAATAAAGTACTTTGAGGGGCCAGAAAATGTTACCCTGTTTGTCTCCCCAAGAACTTCCACAGTGCAAGACGCATGGGGAGCCTCTCCATGGTCATCGCAAGCACATGGTAGCAGCTGATGTCTGGAAGGATATCCCTACCTGGAGTCATGATTCTTTTCTTGACAACTGCTCTGTGGAATACTGTATGTCATTTATTTCTTATAGTGTCAAAAACTGAATAACCTATTGTTTGGGTTTTTCTAATCAGCTAGGTGGATTTGGGGTTACCTTTTCAATGATGCCATTCTTGCTTATGTGGAGTAATAGCAGAGAAGAGAAAGGAATGGAGTCATACTGGGGCTATGGCAACGGGTATAACCAGAGGTCTAACCACAGCAGCCCACAGTGGAAAGCCACTACAGCTGTAACCACTAGGAGTTGGCACAGTGCTCTGCCCTGCAACAGATCTTAGGAAAGTCCACATGCCTACATTTCAGACCATGAAATGAAGGTGAGAATAAGTGTTTCTAGATCTTTAGATTTGGTGCTTTAACTTGGGTAGCAAACACCCCGACCTCCAGCAAGGTATAGAGCCTGCTCTCTCCTCCCCATATCAAGGGGCATGCTTCATCCACATCACAAGCAATGCTTCTGTACCCGCCAAGGGCACTTTACAGTGAAGCCACCAGTCATATCCGCCACTGCGGCAACTCTACAGCAGCTCTGCAAAGCAAGGATGTCTACCGCCATTTTATAGCCAGGACCAGCAAAACCGACCAGGTGCTAAACGTTGGTTCAAGGGTTATTGCTGACCCATCCTGGCATCTCACTTAGCTTATACAATTTCTTCCTTAAGAGGCTTTTGAAGACTTTTTAGCTATAGGAAAAAGTGCCAAGTAGTGGGGCGAGAAAAGTGCTCAATGACCCTTCAAAAAAACCCTCTATTTGTAACCCTCCTCCTCAAGGATACGCCAGCCCCCCTTTTGATTTCGCACATGCCCCCGGCTTGTTCCTTTCTCCCAGACTGATGAAATGACTCTACACTAAGCTCTCCTGCCTGTCTGCCAGCCAGTCATCCTAAAATCTGCCCCTTGAACCTTCTTACTGTTCCTGCCACCTGAAAAATCCCACTTCTTCAAAGTCCTAACCCATACAGCCATTTCATCTACATGCTGAAACATGAGAACCCAGTGTGCTGACCATAGACCAGGATCCCAAAACTGCCCAGTTCCAAATCTCTTTTCAATTACACCCACTTCCCATTCCTCACCCAGTTAACAATCTCCATGAACCCTTTACCCCATGGCAAGGGAACCAGTCAGCCAGTAAAAACTGGTCTCAATAAGAAACAGAGCCAGACTTTCAGTTCCAAGTTTCAGATCTTTAGATGTGTCTAAAATTTGTTTCGGACAAACCTGCCTGTGTAGCTCCTCCCACATTACCCAATGAAAATGTCTCTATCTATATGTAGATACCTGCTGTCAGAACCTCTACTAAATCCCCTTGCACCCTATTAAATATAAGCAACTAATTCTGTTAGACCATGCAAGTCAGAGGTTGCCCAACAGACAAGATGCACTAGGATTACCTAAAGATCTTTTCATAAAATAACAAAGACAGCAATTTCCTGGGTCCACCCTTCTCCCTGCACTGCAAAATTCTGATTCCACTGGTTTGAAGAGGAACCAAGGGCTATGTATTTCTGAAGTTCCCCAGGGACTTGAATATACAGCTAAGTTGGGGCATCAGCACTCCAAAGGGCCCAGTCACACCTGTGGGCTCTCCATCACCTCCAATTAGCCAATCCTATTGCTGCTGCATGAATTGGGATTATCAGCTATAGTTTAGACTAGAACATTCCATTTCTTCACTTTTTGTCACTGACAGTATTTAATGGCATTTTGCAGCTTACAGAGCATCTCATTTGATTTAGCAAATCAAATGATAGAACAATGTGATATCATCTACCACATACTACATATGTCTCAGGAACCATTCTGATGCTTCAAGTAGAAAGGCATTGAATCCTCACAACTGGCATAGGACAGGTTTATTACTCTCTCTGTTCTTACAGATGAGGAATCTGAAGCACAGAGAGATCAAGGAATCTGCTCAAGGTCTTACAGTAATAACAGAGCTGGCATTCAAACCCCAGTAGTCTTTTGATCTCTTTCAAGTCTTTGAAGTCCATACTTTCAATTACTCTGCTCTACTGCCTTTCAGAGCAAGCATGGGCATCACTTCCACTTTAAAGAGTTAACGGGACTGGCTCCAGTCCCATCAAAATATCAATTTGTCAAGGGAGAGGGCATCTGTTCCATGTGTCAGCTCAGGAATCTCTGAAAACTCCAGATGAAAAACCACAATCAAGAACAGCTTCATTACGTGTCAGTCCACGCTTCCCCGCCAGCCCTCCTAGCTTCTGGGCTCCCAGAGCCTACCTGCACCCTGACATGCTGCACCTCACTGTCCAAAGGGACAGCTTGGTACCTTGACAGAAAGAGCTCATCCAGGGTGTACCAGCTATATAATCAGATGAGTTCTACAAGTAGAAGGGACTGTAGAAACAGAAAACAGGCTCTATTTTGCATGCCTGCTCTGATCAGCTGGCAGAAGATTTGAGGCTTAGCAGAGAAAAAAAAAGGAAAGAAAGAAAGGAGGGAAGGGAGAAAAAAGGGAAGGGAAGCATGATCAACTAGTGATGATGGGGAAGGGAGCTTCCCCAAGTCATAAAACCATTTAATGGCAGGTAAGACCCAGAACTCAGTTTTGGCTCCTGCACTACAGTCCAGGCATCATTCACCTGAACATAAAATCAGGCTGGTACTTCTATTACTGCTACTACAAAGGTAAACATCATTAGCTCTGACTGCAAAACAGCTTGCCACTCGTGAATGAGACTCCATGTATTCACTTACACCCAACTCTGATTCCATAAAGGGTTTGTGACAGCAAAGACTGTACAGTACAATTACGTGAGTAACAGCTTTGAGATCAGAGGTGGCAGGGAACAGTAGCATGCCCAACTTTATACAAATGCTGCGAACGCTGCCACAGGGCATCCTGGTTAGAAGTACAAGCCTTTGGTCTCAGGTGAAACAGGTTAAACCCCAGCACTTCCACTACGTGGCTGCAGGACACTGAAAAAGCTTACTTCCATGAGTTGGGTCACTCACATCTAAACAGGGGTGAAATACCTATAACAAGGCGTCACTGCAGGAATTCATGAGTATGAAAAATGCCTCCCACAATGCTCAGCACACAGCAAATGGTAGCTACTGGCATTATCATCATCATTATCTTTACTAACAACATAATGTTTTGTATACAGAGTCAGGAAAATCAGTGACTGAGCCACAGGGGTTTCCTGAGGAAGGGGTGACTGAGTTTTGCAGGTTCCCTCCCCCCATTCAAAATCATCCCAGCTGTTTTTAGAATCCTGGGGTTTGTTTCAATCAGTCTCCTTCCTTCTCCCCTGCTTCTAAACCACTGGTTCTTAACCAGGGCATGCACCCCAGAGAGAGACATATCTTGGTAGACATATCTTGGTATCTTGGTCACAGCAGTGGCTATAGATGAACGGAGCATATTTAGTATTAGAATGTAATTTCACATTAAAAAATTTAAAACCTTAATACATACGGCAAGAAGCAAAGTTTGGTCACACCTTGCTGATGGGATGCACAGAGAAAACACCCACCAGCCTCTGTGCTCACTAGTGATCCTCACGGAGGACGGGAGGGACAGTGGGCATGACCACCACCCTGGAAAGCAGGGTCAGCATCTTGGTGGCATGCCCAGAGTTTTTATATTCATGACAACAGCACATGAACTTAAAAAGGAGGGAGGGGGACAGGAAATCACAATACGGTATGTGCCCAAGATGGTTTCTCTCCCACAACAAACTTACATGTACTGAGGAGCTAAAGAATAGAAAACCCGCATGTCAGAATTGTTATTAAAGGAAAGAATCCACACAGACACTAAGAGCTGGTGGGGAGAGGGCATGAAGGATGTATGTGTGTATGTTATGTAACGATCATCTATTTCGACCATTTGGAACAAAATTCTTCAGAGGTTTGGGGGTTTAGAGCTATATATCAAACAAGTGACATATTTTCATGTAATAACTTATACTTATTTTGCTGCTTCTACTGCTATTATCACATAAAATGCCTTAAGAACAAGGACACATCTACTTGTCTTCATGTACTCCCACACAACGATGCTCTAACTAGGAAATGGGTGGTAAATCCCACGGTGTAGATAGGCACCAGACATTCTGATGAACAGATTTGTTGAAAGGTGATGACAATGTTGTGATTAAAAGCACCAGCAATGGAACCACACCAGATCCCAGCTCTGACACTTACTAGATGCACAATTTCATCAGAATATCAATTTGTCTTTGGCCACATTATTCTTCAGGACCTCAGTCTCCCTGTCTGTCCTTGTTTCATGGGTTGTAACTGATGGAGGAAGCATTACACACTCTGGAAACTGCAGACCCAAAACTCGGCCCCAGCTCTCCTGCCCCATGGCCCTTCGTGACAGCCCAAATACCAGCTCAGTGGGGTTTTTGCAGAAAGCAACTAGTTAAGGAACTCTGGGCCTCTCCAGAAAAAGAGAAACTGAATTAGCAAATGTCTCATCTCTACAGACCAATGAGGAAAACTTACAGAAAAAGGAAACAAAAGCTCTGCTTTCTCAGGGGGAAGCTCAGAGCTCCTCAGGATGAGATAAGGCAGAACTTTATGGCACATGCTAGTGAAATGCAGAGCTGAAGCTTATGTTGAGTCCTAAGTGGAATCACCAGTTTCGCTGAGGATAGAGGTTCTGACCAAGATCCACCCAGGCCCCCTTGCTTCTGATTTCACCACGCGGTTCTGGGGCCTCTTAGTACCTCAGCATCTGCCAAATGTCTCAAGGCTGAGAAACCAATTTCTTCTCCACCTGGGTAATTCCAAAACAACCAAATAGATTGCTTCATCTGGCTGCAAATAAGCATGAGCAATTTCAGCCTGATTAATCTGTCTGAATATATAAATGTCTGCAGGCAGGCTCTCTGATTTAGAACGGACATGCCAACCCTGGTCACAAAGCACCAAGGTGGGGAGGGGCTTGTTGCCCCCCCCCTCCGCACCCCCCCCCCCCCGTCACTGGGTGGAGCAGAGAGGAGGGTGGCTCAGATCCCACACTCTTCAGGTGAATAAGGAAAGATTCGAGTGAAAAGAGGTAACTTCTATATGGAGAAGTCACACGCAGCCTAGTGTTGCAGTTAATAGCATCTGATTCCGTTAATGCTCACATTCAGTTTAAGGGTATTATCATGCCCATTTATAAATGAAGAAACAAAGGCTTGGAAATGTGAAGTGACTTCTATCTGACGGGACTCTTGAACATTCAATTATTTTAATATCAAAATTTCTCAGTTTTTACCCCCTTTAAAAATCAACAACAAAGCAAACACTATGCAACTCGCATCAAAACCCCATAACATTCTATGTAGTCTTTACTTCAGCAATTTCCTGTCTAAAAACTGATGCTAAGGAAATAATCATAGCTGTGTATGGTGATTTTGCCACCAAAATATTCAAAACAACATGGTTGATAGTGGCAAAAAGAGCATAATAACCTCAATTCCCAACAACAGAACATGGGTTAAATGGAACAACTACTTTAATGAAATGTGATGCAGGAAGAGTACAGAGAAGATCACGTGACATGCCAAAGGACATTTGCAATATGTGTTCAGCTTCAAGAGCATGTATTTTAAATGATACTCTTTTATAAAAAGATTTTTATTGTGTTTTTATCTACATCTCCTATACATTCTGAAATGAGTGTTTTACTTTAAAACTTTTTTAAGCTAGTGTGAAAAAAACGCAGGCAGAGCTGCCCCTTCAGAAGAACCTTATACACAAAATGCAAAAAATTCCTTCCATTGGAAAACTACTTAAAATTCCATTTACACACAGGTTTTTTTTTATCAGCAACATACCTGTGGTCTTAAAAAAAAAATAGCACACTGATAACATAACCAAATTTGGCCACCTGAAACTTATTTACTTCCATGACCGGCTGATTGGCCTGCGCTCTCAAGAACAATTCCAAATGGCATCAAGTTCCTCAGCTGTCCCAGGGCCCAGAAAGGTCTCCCAAGATGACACAGGTGTCAGCTGCAGAGTTATGCCAGGACCCAGCCCGTCGGTGCCCAGGCCTGGGCACATCCCGCCCCACCAGGGATGCCCAACCTTCACTGAGCAACCGGAAGTTCAATTCCTTTCACAGCAGCTGGCCCCAGGGGTTGCTCTGTAAGTACTTTGAAGAAAGCCAGCTTTCTTTTTGGCTTTGCATAGAAGCAGCAGGAGGAAGAACTAAAAGGAAAAAGGGGCCTCAAACTGAGAAAAGACAACAATGCTTTTCCTCAAACCCCCTTTAACAAGAGGTACCACAAAAACAATCTCCAAAATCTACTGTTTGAGCCTATGAAAACTTATTAATTACTCATTAATTATGACGGAAACATTTTACTTCCATTGCCCACTTTAGTTCCATGCCTCTGCCTGCCGCATATCTGCCTGCCACGCACCTTCCACTTCCGAACCGGAACTGCATTGAAAAGCGAAGCTAACAGAGAGAGGAGCTCTAAAGAACAACTTCAGAGTCTCCCTCTGCAGACCCAACAGTTCCCCAGAAAAACGTATGCCCAGATGACAAAAAAATGATAAAGGCCATGCTAAAGAAATGCAGTCAGAAATGCTGTTTGCTGAACATCACGTCCCCCTGAGTTACGGCCTTGCTGGTGTCCGCCTGCCTCGGAGGGAACACAAGCAGTGGCCCGTGTGCATCCTGTACGAGCCTGCTGGGCTCCCTGCAGCCCTGGGCTTGTCACCAGCATGGGAAAGGGCCTTAGCTTTCTGGCATTTTACTGATAAGATGGGAAGGAGTTAAAAATACCCCAAAGACAGCAATTTCTTTTAGCAACAGCTGGCAGGAGAGATTCCTCTTCTCCCTCAGGAAAGTAGCAGATCCAAATTAGCGAAGTGGAGCAGGGCCTTCTCTGGGCCTGAGAGGAGGATCACAGCAGACCTCTGGATCCCAGCAGATCCGGGTGGGTCCCAGCTCCACCCCTTGCCAGTGCTGCATTCTCCAACACTGCTCAGCCCTCTGAGCTCCCCTTCATTCTCTCCTCTCTACCACGGGTATAACCATCCCTCTCAATCTGCTCTATGTCTTCCCGTACCAACTTCCAACATCACTGACAATTTTTTTTTTAGCTATTATGTTTAAGGCTTATTATCTGCCTCCCTCTAAAGAATATAAATTTTGAGTGGGAAGATTTTTGTGAGGCTTGCTCACCACTGCATTCCCAGTACCCAGAACAGTGCCTGGCACATAGTAGGCATTCCAATACTTCTGGAAAGCACAAGAGAAAGGAAGAATTCTAAAATGCTTCTCAGATGGTTACAAAAATTAAATGATGTAACTGTGGGAAACACCTGACACACGTAGCTGTTCAATAACTGTTCATTTATTCCCTCCCTTCTGAACTCTGCAATCCCTTCTGAACTCTGCAATCTCACCTCATGATCCTTAGAACTAGAAGGAATTGAAAAAAAAAATCAGATGGTCAATTCTCACTCAATTTTGGGGCAGATAACCTTTTTTGGTCCCATTTTAGAGTTGAAACAACTAAAATTGAAATGAGTAAGTGGCATATTAGTTAGTTTCTTACTGCTGCTATAATAAATTATCAGAAATGTAGTGACTTAAAACAACACAAATGTATTTTATACTTCTGAAAGATGGGTGTCAGCATGGGTCTAATGGGATAAAACTAGGGTGTTGGCAGACTGCATTCTTTCTGGAGGCCCCAAGACAGAGTCTGTCTCCTTGCCTTTTCCAGCTCCTACAGGCTGCCTGCATTCCTTGGCTTGTGGCCACATCACTCGGACCTCTGCTTCCATTATCACATCTTCTCTGCCCCTGATCCTCTTATAAGGATTGGGTGGGCCAACCTAAGAAATCCAGGATAATCTTTCTCTCAAGATCCCTAAAAATCACATCTGCAAAGTTCCTTTTACTGTGTAAAGTAACATATTCACAGGTTCCAGGGATAAGGATGTGAACATCTTTAGGTGTCACTACTCTGCTTGACTTTGCCCAAAATGACAGTTAGTAAATGACAAAGAGAGGACCTTCACCTAGGGTTCTGCCTCCTAGCAGAATCTCTCCCAACACGGAGTGTCCTCAGACTCACGGGCACATATGCATTCACACACACTGCAGATAGAGAAAGCAGGGGCACCCAAAAGGCAGAGGACCAGGTCACACAGCAAGCCTGCGGATGTCCGAGACTAGACCCAGGTTCCCTGGTCCAGCCCTCCTTCCCCAGTGTCATGTGAGTTGCTCTACCGTCAGCCAGAAGGAGCATTTTTGTAGCATACATGCTATGAGGCCTTCAATGCCCATGAACCTCAACTTCATACTCCATCTCTTTTTGGCATTTAAAGCAGCCAGTGGCTAAGCATTGTTTCTTTAATAATGACAGAACTCTACAGCTGCAGAGAAACTCCAGGAGATCAAGAGAGTTCACCCTGATCCCAGCCCGCCTTGTCTGCCAATAATAGGTACCGCCATCTAGTAATGCACTTTACACACACACAACTCCTGCTCACCAGGCTGTCTGGACCACCATCTGGACACATGTCACAAATTGCATTCATCATTCATGTCCTCACAAGCAGTAGAATTCAAACTCCTTAAAGACGAGAACCATGTACATACTTTCAGAACTTTTTGTTTTTGTGAATTCTCACCTGACATCTCCCTCACTACAAGTTCAAATACACTCTAGACAAACTGAGTCCTGTCAGGCAGGTGTTGCAAAGAGCTGGGGTCACACTGGAAGGGGTGATGGAAGGCAGGCAGGCAGGGGCCCAGGATGACTGTGGGTACACATGCTGAGTAGCTCCTGGGGCCAGCTGGAGACTGAGAATTGATGGATGGTCCTCCTGGTGCTCGAAGAACTGGGCTTCAGAGACAGCTCTATGCAGGCAAGGGTTCCAGGGATGGAACTGGGGGATGGTGCTATCTCCTTCTTGGTTTAACCTCCAGTGCTCACCCTTTTCTTTCAAATGAAAGGATTCTTAGTATCTGCCTAAATCCCCTCCAAATGCCTCTACCAGTATCCTCTCATGGCTGCAACCTCTGCCTTCTTCAACAGGAACCAGAGGTCTGACTGAGGAAGAACCGCTGGTTATCACAATGTAACTACTAACTCAAAGACAGACTAAAACTTAGAAGGTTAAGCTCACTATAAACACCTGTGCATATAGCCGTGTTGAACGAATGAACCATTTTAATGATTAAACATTTGGCTTCACTCAGAGAGGCAACCAGTGGACAGACAATACGGCAAAAACACAAGCTGAAACCCAAGGAAAGAAACTGACAGAAAAGCAACAACAGGTCATGATAGCTGCAAGGGAGAAAACGCTGTCGGTGCACATTCCTTATCAATGGAAAAATTCAGGAAGATCTCATTTGTGTACTTGGGTGATTGGGGTTAAATGACAAGACAACAATCTCCAAGTCTCAAGGGACCCTCTGCTCTAATCAGAAACATTTACATCTTGGCCAAGGGAAGAAAACAAGCCCCTCCCCCCATACCCACAACCATGCCTGCCACATACACACAAGTTTCTGAAACCACTTAGAACAAGAGGAAAGAGGGACTCAAGGGGACAGTGGGTTTCTTCTCTGAGCAAAGAGTGGCATCAACTGGCCTTCCTTTGGCTCCACAAAAACACTTCCTTTTGACTCAAAGTCTTTGTGTCTTGTGCTTTGAAACTGTCCCAGAGCCCCATGATACAGCCTTCCCTAGCTACCCTATCAGACTCTGCACATCACCTCACTTCATTTCCTTCATAAGGGGTCGGCTGCTCTGAAGTTTCCCATTTACCTGCTTATTGCCTCTCCCACAGTAGAATATAAGCTCCCAGAGGAGCCTGTTCACCAAATATCCCCAGTACCAAGAACAGCAGCCGCCACCTAGGAAGTGCTCTATAAATGTTTGTGGCAGCAGTCCCTAACCTTTCTGGCACCAGGGACCAGTCTGCTCAGCTCACCAGCCACTGCCTACCTCCTGCTGTGCAGCCTGGCTCCTAACAGGCCACAGATCAGGGGTTGGAGACCCCAGGTTTGTGGGACTTGACTAATGGAAAAACATGGCCTGAGGAACCTGGACTCTAACTTCTTGTCTTGACTGAGTCTTATAAACTGAGAGCATCTGAGTGACTTTGTCCCCAGCCTCAAGTCAGTCCTGAGAAAGTCACCTTTTATTTTTATTTCAAATACTATAAAGTTAGAAAGTTTCAAATGCTTTGAAATAATATAACCACATGTTCTAAAGCTGTCGTCCAAGTTTTGTCACTAACATGAGTCAGACTTCACAACCACAGATGAGGGCCTTTCTGTCCAAGAGCATCTCCCTCTTCTCTCTCTTCTCTCTCTCTCCCTCTCCTTCTCTCCCTCTCTCTCTCTCTCTCTCCCCCCCCTCTCTCTCCCCCCTCCCCCTTACATACTCCTGAGTCAGAGTTTGCCAGACTTGATGAGTACTGTTGCTGAAGACAAATTCTGTTCTTCTTTCTTTTAAGATATCACCTTACTCACATCTTTTTTTATACCTTCTAAGAAAAGCAGCAACTCCCGGCAGAACGGATTCTAACATCATCATTTCTGACTGAAGTTCTTGCAAAGCTGACTGGGACTGCAGCCATCTCTGCTGGTGACTCAGGTGCGCAAGGCAGGACACATGGCATTTCTCAGGCCAGGGGTAGGCAAGGCACCGCCTTCTGCCCACCTGCTGGTTAGAGGGGTTGGCGGAGGGAAGTCTTGCCTGGGTGGCTCTGGAGCACCACCCTCTTCATACTTCAAGGATGAAGAACAGCCAACCGCCTTTTCCTCCCTCTCTTTCCCCTACTTGCTCCTCTGTTTTCCAGTACTCGCTCCTGGATTCAACACAAACAGGACATTCCGAACACTTTTACAATCCTCCAAGAGAGGGGAACACACCCTTCTCACAGAACTACGATCACATTCTCATCACCACTGAGTGCACAAGTGCCTCTGGGAGTACACTGAGCTCCCTGGGCTCAGGTGTATTTCTTTCAAACTGTTCACCATTTACACACTTGCTGTGAGAGAGAAGCAGGAGGCACTGGGAGTCACTTGTACTATACTCCTTTCGCTTATGGCCTTACCCATAAAAATAATTAGGTGCCCTTCTGTTGAAACGCAAGTAACCTACCTTCTCCTATGACTGAGTTTGTTAGTTCAATTTCATTAAGTTCATGAGAGATCTGAGATTACATAAGGTAAGTTGCATCCCTCTGCTCCTCAAAATCCTCAAATGGCTCCCCACATAATTCAGAATAAAACCCAAGGCCTTTACAGGAGCCGAGAAGGCCCTATCTAGTCTCCCAAGATTCTCTATCTAGCCCCTTCTATTATTCTGCCTCACTCCATTCCTATCAAGTGCACCTCCTCACTCTCTTCCCAAGACAACCAAACACTCCCATCTCCCCAGGGCCTTGGTACTTGCTGTCCCTTCTGCCGCACATATTCTTTGCATAGCTGTGTGTAAGGCATGCTCCTTTTGCTTCACTTGGGACCCTGCTCATGTGCCACCTCATCAAAGAAGCCTTTCCTGGCCATATAAAATTATATTCCACCTGTGCATCTCCTCCACCAGGTGGTAAGCTCCCACTATGGGGAGGGGTGTCCATGTCTGTTTCTTCCTACCAGAATGTAGCTCCACAGAACAGAAACCCTGCTGATTTGCTTCACTGCTACTCCATGGTGCCCAGCTGAGAGCCTGCCTGTCACACGGCAGGTAGATGCTCAGTAGCTCCCTTTGCACTGCTGAATGAAGAGCAATGACACCTTAGTGTGGGGAAGGAAAGAAAAGGAGAAGGGAACAAGGTCTTGTTACCCAGTTTTGCCAAAAGTTAGAGACAAAATATGCAGAATGACATGTTATTTAACAAGCATTACAGGGTATACCTGACATCCAAGTATTAATAAGTTAACACCAAAACCAGGTCAACTGGTTATTTCCTTCAGTCAACAAGCTTTGCCTAGGAAGAACTGAGTTCTTTTATGTGCTTTGTACAGTTCCCAGGAAACACCGCTCCAGCCTTTAGTTACTTATAATTTTAGAATGACAAAGCAACAAAAGAGGGTGGATCAATGTAGCCCTGAGTGGACAGAACAACACACACAGGTGGGCACAGTCAGCAGACACATGCTGAGGGACATTTGTGAAGACAGTATTAAAGAGGGTGGTGGACACAAAGTTAGAATCAAGGAAAGGTGCAGAGAGAGTACTGCAAACAGATGGATGAGAGGAGGACATACACGAAGAGCCACTTGCTTTGTGAGAGATGGAGAGTGTTCCCAAGGAGGGTGCGCGTGGGGGCCGTGGGGAGTCAGAAGCTATCATACAGGTACATAGGGTTCTGTGCCCTCTCAAAATGTTTATTTCAATCTACAAATGTTTACTAAAAGCCTGCCTGTAAGAGAAACACATGAAGCACAAAGTTGTAGAGTCTTATGTTCCCCAAAATGGTAGAAAACATCTCACAGTTAATAGCTAACATTTTCTGAATGTTCACCTGTGCCCTGAACACCCCTACATGCTCTGCACCTGTATCAGCTCATCGAATCCTCTCAGCAATACCAGGGGGTAGATTCTATTATCATTTTCTGGATAAGAAAACTGAGGTTCTGAGCAGTTACCTGGTCTAAAGTCACCCAGTTGTAAATGGTGAGGTCAGGATTTAACTCAAGCAACTCAGTTCAAAGCCCATACCCTTCACTATCACTCTGTACCGCATAGCAAGACAACAGGAATTATAACTATAAGGACCACAGTGATTTTAGAAACCAAAAATCAGAACTCTAGTGCTGACAACAGATTTCTGAGACATCCGGTCAAGATGGAGGCATAGGTAAATATGCCTTGCCTCCTCACACACTACAGCAAAAATTACAACTAGAGTACAAAACAAATATCACCCAGAAACATCAGAAAAATGAGCTGTATGGAAGTTCAACAACCAAGGATTTAAAGAAGCCACATTCATCCAGACAGGTAGGAGAGGCAGACATGAGGAGAGGCAGAGTGGCACAGAGCTGCAGAATGGACATTCCCAAATCCACATGTGGTGAATAAAAATTGGGAGGGATACCTCGGGAGTGAGGGATCCCAGCCAGACCAGACCACCTAGCCCTGGCTTCCAGCACCAGGAAGATAAGTCCCCCTAACATCTGGCTATAAAAAAATGGTGGTGGCTGGGGTGGCAGAAGAAACTGCAGGATTCACAGAAGACTCCTCCCAAAGGGCTTGCCATGGACTTAGGACTCATGTAGACCCACTCCCTCTGGGATTCAGCACCAGGGCAACAGCTGTAAGGGCACCAGTGGCATATGAAGAGAAACAGAAGTGACTGGCATCAGAGTGAGTGCCAGGAGACAGCCTCATCCCAGGCAAGACTCCAGAGACAAGGCAGTAGCAACATCCTCTGAGTCCACCACATATAGAGCCACAGAGTTGTGACATAGGTTGCCCCACCTTGGCAATTACCTAAGGCTCTACCCCATACAATTTACAGGTGTGCTTTTCTACAATAGGCCATGCTACTATGACAGGGAGTCAAAGCAGCTCTACTTAATACAAAGAAACAAACACAGGGAGGCTGCCAAATTGAGGAGGCAAAAAAATACGGCCCAAATGAAATATCAGAACAAAACTCCAGAAAAAGAACTAAATGAAATGGAGATAAACAACCTATCAGGTGCAGAGTTCAAAACACTGACACGAGGATGTTTAAGGAACTTACTGGTTACTTCAACATAAAGACCCAGGCAGAAATGAAGGTTACATTAGGTGAAATAAAGAAAACTCTACAGGGAACCAACAGCAGAGGAGATGAAGCTGGGAATCAAATCAAGGATTTGGAAGATAAGGAAGAAAAAAGCATTCGATCAGTAGAGCAAGCAGAAAAAAGAATTTAAAAAAAAGCATGGATAGGCTAAGGAGCCTCTGGTATCTTCAAACATACCAACACCTGGAATGTAGGGGTACCAGAAAGAGACGAGGAAGAGCAAGAAATTAGAACTCAATTTGAAAAAATAATGAAAGAAAACTTCTCCAATTTGTTGAAGGAAATAGACATACAAGTCCAGGAAGCACAGAGAGTCCCAAAGAAGACAGACCCAAAGAGGAATACACCAAGACACATCATAATTAAAATGCTAAAGGTTAAAGATAAAGAGAGAATCTTACAAGCAGCAAAAGAAAAGAAGAGAGTTACCTGCAGGGGAGTTCCCATCAGACTGTCAGCTGATTTCTCAAAAGAAACTTTGCATGCTAGAAGGGGCTGGAAAGAAGTATTCAAAGTGATGAAAAGCAGGGATCTATATTATTCTGTCCAGCAAAACTATCACTTAGAATTGAAGGCCAGATAAAGTGCTCCCCAGATAAGGTAAAACTAAAGGAGTTCATCATCACCAAGCCATTACTATATAAAATGTTTAAGGGACTTATCTAAGAAAAAGATCAAAACTATGAACATTAAAAATTGGCAATAAATTCACAACTATCAACAACTGAATCTAAAAAACAAATAAGCAAACAAGCAGAACAGAAACAGGATCATAGATACGGAGATTATTTGGAGGGTTATCAGTTGGGAAGGGGGAGAGAGAGAATGGAAGAAATGGTGCAGGGATTAAGAAGTACAAATTGGTAAATACAAAATAGAGGGATGTTAAGAAAAGTATGGGAAATGGAGTAGCCAAAGAAATTATATGCATGACCCATGGATATGAACTAATGGGGGGGACTGCTGGAGGGAATGAGGGTACCGAGTGGAGGAAGGCAAAGGAAGAAAAATTGGGACAACTGTAATAGCATAATCAATAAAATATATTTTTAAAAAAGGTTTCTGAGCTGTTTCTCAGTGTGAGAGGCAGTTGGGAGATGGCATTTGGATGCCACAGTAAAAAGGTATCTAGGATATTTCATGGGCATGAAGGAACAGAAATTCTGAAGTTAGCACTGCCCTGTGATCTCTGGGTCAGGAATTGCATGGATAAGCACACAAGCAACCAGTGATGATCCCAAGTGAAGAACAGACCAGAGAGTGCCCAGAAGGAGAGAACCTGACCTCAACTAGGCAGTCAAAGAAGTTTCCCCAGGAGGCAAATGAGGTTTGAACCCAAAGAAGTAGATGGAGGGGAGAGAGCACCCCCTGAAAACAGCACAATCTGAAAAAAGGCTCTGAGGTGGGAAGGAACTAGACTCAGAGGAATAGAAAGGGCAAGTGAGGTCAAATAGTCATGAACGGGGGGTGGGGGGGGGGCGGCAATAGCCAGACAGCCAGGGGCAGAAGACATGACTGGATCTTTCCAGGGCTGGGGATTTCCTGGGAAGATACAATGAAAAGAACATAAGGAAAGAAAGTTTAGGGCAGTGACTTGAAAGGTCTGGAATCTAGGCTGGTCGAAGAGGGAAACAGAGGTCCACAAGAATTACAGAGTAGGAAATGGGGTCCCAGGGCCCCCTGAGTAGGCCAGCTGGGAGAAAGCGGTGCTAAGGTAGAGGTTAAGGAGTTGGAACAGGACCCACAACTACAAAGTTCAAGGTCTGAGAGTGGGAGTAGTAACTAAGGAGAGAAGAAGTGCCTTGAAATGAGAGGCCAGAGTAGTAGATGTATAATTTAACCCAGACAGGTAGCAACAATCATTACAAGCTAATTGTCAGGGTCATCAGTGAACCAGGTAGCTGTCTGGACAGTGGGCAGACCAAAGTGATCCTGAATGGGGGGAAGATGACTTGGCTAAAGTGATCCAGCTGGGATGGGACCAACCTTGACCCTCACTCAACCCTTCTGCACCCACAGCCTGCTCTATCTGTGCTGTATTCTACCCACAATGCTGCAGGCACAGTCACACATTTAGGACAACTCCACAGGATGCACACACTCAATTTGTCACCCAGGTGAGATCACACTTCAGCAGCCCGGTTTCTCCTGCAGCACCTATAAATGCCTCTCTTTGCCCCCATGCAGAAGTTCCCTCCTCAACTTCCAAGCACTGTCTGAAATATCAGTCCTCTTTTAGTAATCTCTTAGTTTATAAACTAGGCTAATGAGGAAAGAGCCTCACAAACAACATTAATAATGAAATATAAGACATGGAGTTCATTTGATAAAATATTCATTAAAGGTTTAATTAAGTTGAAATAAGACACTGATTTCTACACCAGGGAAAACACTACAGATTTCAGGAATAAAGAATCACACATCTGTCACCATTCAGAAACTTCAGTAATTACAGTGGCACCGTGCAAAGTTGAAATGTACATGGAGTGGCCAAGAAATTAAAGGTGCTCTCCCAAAAATGTGAACATGACAGATGCTAATCAAGACCTTTTCTCTTGTGTCCTCCTAGAAGAGATCTTCATTTTTTTTTTCACAAAGGAGATCAGAATCTGTTATAGTTTGATATACACACTGCGTGTTACATATATCTAACTATATATAGGTAGATGAGTCAACTCAACAAATCATAAGTAACTAAAGTTTTCCAATTTTCAGAATGACTTCTCAGGAGCATTAAATAACATTAAGGTTGGAAAACTTCTGGTTAAAAATTTATACCTCAAAAACTACAAGGTATGAAAGAGTGTTTGGCATGTGGCGCCCGTCCTCATGTGGGCCTCGGTCTGCTCCTGGGTAAACCTGGCTCAGTTGGCTGCCCTGTGTCCCCTCTCGGCTACAGTTCTTTGACTCTGCCAAAGAGACGGTGAAACACTGAACAAGGCTCATAGAACCATCAGTCTTCTCCATTAATTCAATTATTGTCATAACCCCTGTGAAGTCCCTCTCTATCCCCAAGCAGGAGAAACATCTCGCCCCTCTAAACTCCCCTACCATACACCGAACTCAAATAAAGCAGAGTTCATCGTGTTTTCAGTTATCTGTGTAATAGCCACCCAGCTCTAGGCCAGCAGCCCCAGGCTATGGGCAGGGCTGGGTCTCCTCATGTTCATTCCCCACGGCAAAAAAGAGAGGAACAGAGGTGCTCAGCTGGCACTGAGTTAGTCAGTGAGCGGGTGCTTCCTTTCCCAAGTCTTCACAGTGCCACAGAGGAGACCTGAAAGACCAGGGACGGCCACCCTTTCAGGTGAGAGAGACCAGGAAGCTCTTGCGCCAGCAAATCCAGAGTTCTTGTTGGCAGAAATGATCAGTTGCTTCAGTAACAACAGAGAGTCATAAAAATGTGTGTACTCTATAACCAAAGAATCCAAGCTCTGGGTATTCATCCAAAGAATAAATCCAAAATTTGAAAACACTATGAATGTACTTCAGAATTATTTCTAACTGTGCGGTTTACCACAAGGATCTAGTGCGATGCACTTAGGTAGAACAACACAGTGAAATACACACAGCCATAAGAAGTGCTGCCAGAGCCCATGTACCAACATTCCTTCAGCCTACCGTTAGTTGTTAACTTGCAACACTCACATCTAACACTGAGCACGTTTGTTGTTCACCTCACTACTGAATTCTCCTTTTGCATTAGAGTGCACTCTTCTAGGACCTGAGGAATAGTCTTTATTAAATCATTAAATATTAAATGATTAAATAGCCTTTATTAAACTCCAAATGTAGCAACAGCTCCCTCAAAGCTCTGGTTCCTAATCCAGGACTTGAGTCCTGATTAGTGTATTAAAGACAGAAGACCCTCCTGAGAAGTGTATTAAAGACAGAAGACCACAGATGCAGGCCACTACACTTCAGTGGCTCGCTTTGGGTCAACGAATCCAAAATTCACACCACCAGCCTAGTTCTCGCTCCAGAACTCCAGCCCATGCATCTAAGTTCCTACCAATGTCTCCATCTGCAAATTTTATAGGCGTCTCAAACTCGGCATGACCCAAACTGAGTTCCTGACCCTGCCGCCTTCCCAAAACTCGCCCTTTCCCCAGAGTTCCCTAACTCAGAATTCTTTGTAATTTTTGAAGCTCTCTACAAAAAATGTAAAGGTTTATTGTTGCAGTTGTTTTTTAATAATACTAATGGTCTCTGGTCCTTGTAAATATTTTTTGTGGACTACAGTGACACAAAATGAAAGAAAATGAAGTGGATTAATTGCTTTGGTATTTTTTATGATACCATTCTTATAGTTGGAGACACTGCAGGGTGTCACAAAAACTGGGGGAGGAACTGCTGCCCAGGGGGAACCCAGGAAGCCAGGGTATCAGATAAGAAGTCCACTGATAAACACACAGAATATGATCCCTTGGGATAAGGAGCTATCTTATCTTCCAAGGAGGCAAAACTCAGAATACAGGCAAGGAAAAGTCAGTGAGAAAATCCTCTTCTCTTTCCTCTGCCTGAATTTCTCTGGCTAATACACTTGCTATGGAGCTGTCCCCAGTCCACCAGAAAGGAGCCCTTGCTTCCTGATGAGGATGCCCAGTCATGTTCACTTTCCAAGGTTTTCCAGAGGAGTGAGCTTGCTGGCCTAGTACACAAGATCCTATACGAAGTTTGGAGGTTCCTTTGTTTCTGAACCACAGCTGGAACTACTTAAAAACACAAATGAGGGAGAGAACAAAGGATCCAGGCAGAAGTGGAAGGTCCCAGGGAAGGGACACTCAGTCAGTGCTGACAGGTCCCCATGGTGAGCCAGTGTCGAATGTTTTCATCCAAGTCTCTCACCACCTGCCTGTGTGAGCTTGAGTCTCCTTTTCTGTGGAACAAGGACAACACAGCCTGCCAGGCCTCCCTCTCAGGGCGGTTGTCAAGGTCAAAGAGAAAAAGTAACACACTTGAGAAAAGGTAAAGCCCCGCACACTTGCACCAGGCAGCTGCCATCCTCTCCCAGGAGGCCCTCCCCCAGGCAGGGAGCGAACACTAGCAGGCTGGCTCTGGGGAGGCCCTATGCTGAGACTCAGCCCCCAGGCCCAGTGGGAAACCGAGCTCCCCCAAGACAAGATCTTCACTCTCTCTTTTGCTCAAATCAGGTGTTCAATTCATGTGACACCAATAAAAACATGGGAGGGAGGGAAAATCACAAAGCAGGCTTTGATAAGGCTAGAATGAAAATAGGTCAACTTGCTTTAAGATCAAACCTGGCCACAACCCAGAGTATGACTTTTTTAAAGTCAAATCTTTTTTTTTTTTTTTTTAAGACAATGACAATTCTTTTGGCATTAGGACTAAGTGGGCCACCTGCATCTGCTAAGAGGCAAATGTGTACTACACACTGTTGACGGATGCCCCTGCTCAAACCCTAACAGCCCAGCTCCTCGGATGGAAACCTGCCTCCGACGACAGGCAAGGGAGGAGTGCCGCCCCAGAGGCCTCTCTGGGCGGGCAGGCAGCTGTGCTCACTATTTCTATTAATTAAACGTAATTCATGAAGCAAGCAATTCAGCACAAGTCTCCGGAGTGATCAAACAAAAGGTGTGTGATGACGGCAGCTCTGACCACACTAAAAATGAATTGAGTGGTTTAAATTGACACATCTCTTTCTTTAAAAGACAGAAAAAGAAGCGGAAACTGAATAAAAGGCAAGAACTAAGCTTTTCGTTCTCCAGGAAAGCCTCAAGCACAGATGCACTTTGGGGATCTCTGCTTATTGAGACGTACTTTTCGCCAAGTCCCTCCTGCCAGTCTGCATTTCCAAACCAGAACTAGGAGCGTACCACAGAGAAGTCTACACCATACGGCAAGCAACAAGGCAGGTATATTTTGTAGACAAACATTCTTTTAAGACTTGCATTTACCAAATACACCAGGACTGCAGTTCCAGTACTCTACTGACCAACAAACCTCTCAGTCTTCCAAGAATATCCAAGAAGAGATTGTCCTTTACCTTCAGTTATGCCAGGGAACCAAACCCAGTGCAATCTGAACAAGGAGAGAGCATTCAAAGGTGAGCTCCCTGAAAGCTGGGACTGAGTAGTCTTTCTTTCTGCATTCCAGTCTTTGGGCCTATAAGTGTGGGATGGACGAGTGAATGTGACAAAGGGTGCAGCCAAGAGGGGGGACCCAAATAAGGATTTGGAATGGGGTCCAGAACTCCAGGTGTCTAGGAAATATTAGAAAGGCATGTAAGATGTCCTCACTCCTTCCCCGACAGGTGTGAGTTGGGAGAAGGGACACATGGAGCAAGAACATGCAGGGCTGTTTTGTACAGCCACAGCTTTGCAGCTAATCCATGACATGGTCATTTAACATATCTATAGCCTTTGGCTGGTTGCTTGGATATGTTAAATAGCTGTGGTCACGCTCTGAGCCAGGGGGATGGAAGGAACTCTCCCCCAAGATGTAACTGGAGGACAGGTCCCCCGAGTTATAGCACCTGCATGGGAGCTTGGAGAAGATTGGCTCCATAACATGGGGCCACACCTGCCCAGACTCACGGTGGCAGCCCAGTAAACTTGGTATAATACAGGAATGCTAGCAGGTTAACTGATTGTAGGAGGAGTCAGAAATGGGGATACAGAGGAAGATTGGCATGGGGATTTAAACCCAGACACAGCAGCCATTAGAGGGAGAGAGCCATGAGGTTTTGCCAGAGTGGGGACCCCTGGAGACATGTGAGGGGAGAGCCACAGGGATCCCCGCAGTTTTAGTAGGGGGAACCACCATGTGGCTTTAGCAGAGAATCGCCACTCAGCTTTGGCAGAGTGGTGACCCCCCTCCTTTCCCACAGCTTTATGGGGAGATCCACGCAGCTTTGCCAGAGTGGGGACCCCCACAGCTTTGTGGAGAGATCAACATAGTTTTGGCCAGAGTGGAGACCCCTGCAGCTTTGGTAGAAGACCACGCAGCTTTGGGGTGCTCCCTTTGGCCTCGTGGCCTGGGAAGCAGGAGAGACTTTGCCTAGAAGGGTGAAAGAACTCTTGCCAGTAGGCCATGAGAAGGTGCCACATGGCTTTGGATTAATTGGAGATCCTGCCTGGACGGCGACACAGCTGATGGTGCCAGCAGCCTGAAACACGGACATTTGCCTTTTTTCCGGAGTTATGGTACCCCAAATTAGGGCAGGGGGAGAAGGAAGCACTGTGGCTGTCTGTGGGTATCCTAAAGGACTTTGATATTTTAATGAAGACATTAGGTCACTACTTTAAGTCTGTATAGCATTAAATAAACATTTCCTTTCCTTTTCACAAATCTCTGCCATTGAGAGATGTCTTTGCTATAAGGCAACGGACAATCAAGCCCAGTAGGGGGTCCTTTCAGTACCATCCTCAACCCCCCTTGGCCCCTTGTGTTTCTGTAACAAATGTACAGAATGAAGGGGCTACAAATGCATTAAGATGTTAAAGATGGAAACGAGTGGTAAGGATTCTGCAGGTCTGGCATAATAGAAAGAAAACATGCGCATCTCTGAAGAAGCAAGAGTATCAATCCAACCACTTTCTCACTCCCTACCAGAAGGTATCCAGCCATGTATTATGAAAAACAGACATTTACTATAGAAGATACAAGATACAAGAAACCTTGTACACAGGACAATGACATCTCAGCCCCTTTCAAAGTAGGCACCTTGGGACCTCACACAGTTCTCCCAATCGCCATCAGCTGCCCCTTCATATTTTCCTGAATCTCATCATCAGTCTGAAATCTCATCTCTTTCAAAGGTGATTTTAGTTTTGGGAAAAGCCAGAAGTAGCAGGGCACCAAATCTGGGCTCTAGGGGGGTTGAGTCAAGTGGAAGATTTGATGTTTCAAAAAAAATTCTGTACGAGACATGATGCATGAGCAGGCACACTGTCAGAATGAAGTTGCCAGTCACCAGTTGCCCATACCCGCGGCCTTCTTAATCATCCAAATAGTTTCGGCAGAGGAATTTTTAGGATTAATGCAAAATCTGATGCAGGAAAGAGCCTCCCTGCATCACACTGGCTGCAACCACCTTCTGAGCCTCTGAGAGCTGCCGAAGCCTCCCAGACTGAGCACGGAGGAGGGAGCCGAGCACCTCTGTGCATGCACTGAAGTGACTGTATGCAGAGAAGAATGCATGGTGCCAAGACGGCAGAGGAGTCAGTGGAATCTACACTAATCTCCTCCCAGGACCCATCTGAAACTACAATTAAATTGCAAAGAAACCATCCTAAAGAACCAACTGAGCACTAGCTGGACAGAAAAGCCTTACAACCAAGGGCAGACAGAAGAAACCACTTCACCAAAACGAGACTGGTAGGGAATGCAGAGGCAGCACAAGAGGGCTGGCAGGGCTCCCACACAGGCGGAAGCTGAAGTTCCAAAGGAATATTTCAGCAGCTAGGAGTTCCCCCTGAAAAGTATGGGGTCTAAACCCCAAGCTAGGCTCCCCAGTCTACAGCACCACAGCCAGGAAAGGAACCCAGATAACATCGAGCTGTGAAAAGCAGCAGGGGTTCTATATTCCAGGGAGAGATGGCTAGAGGTTCAGAAAGCCTTTTAAAGGACCAACACGCAAAATTTTATTTGCAGCCACTTACCCTGGGCTATCACAGAGGGAGGGCAGAGTGGACTGGCAATGCTTGAGGAGAGACTGGCTTTGGTGGCTGTGTGGGGAGAACTGAGGGAACAGCTGCCAGGATCCCTGTGCTGAGTTATTCCCCATACTACACAAGCCATCTTTCTCAGGCAGAGCACTCCTCTCTAAGTGGCATCAGCCTAGGGGAAGCAGGAATTATTCCACCCCACCCACTGTGCTTAAGCTGGGCTGCTGATTACAACTTAAGGCTGTATCAGTAATTAGTTTAACAACTAAGGCAGAAAATACAAAGCAACAGCCAAAATGGAAAGACAAAGAAACAGACTCCAAACGAAAGAACAAGAGAATACTCCAGAAGAAGAACTAAATGAAATGGAGGAAATCAATTTATCAAATAGAGAGTTTAGAGTTATGATTATAAGGATACTCAACAGCATGGAAAAGAGCATATAAACCGTAAAAAAAAGGACTAGTCAGAAATAAATAACCCAATATCTGAAATAACACACTGGAAGGAATAAACAGTAGGTTAGATGAAGCAGAAGACCAAATCAGTGTTTTGGAAAACTAGGTAGAATAAAAACACCTGGCCATAGCAGAAAAAAAAGAAAAGAATTTAAACTAATGAGGAGAGCTTAAGAAACATTTTGGACAGCATAAAGCATAACAACATACATATCATGGGAATACCAGAAGGCAAAGAGGGTGAACTATGGATGGAGAACCTATTTGAAGAAATAATGACCTAAAACGTCACTAATCTGGGAAAGAAAAAAAGACACACAAGCCCAGGAAGCTCAGAGAGTCCCAAACAAGTTGGACCCAAAGAGGCCTACACCAAGACACCTCATAATTAAAATGACAAGGGCTTAAAGACAAGAAGAGAATCCGAAAAGCCACAAGAGAAAAGCAGGTAGTTACATACAAGGGAGTACCAATTAGACTGTCATCTGATTACTCAACAGAAACATTTCAGACCAGAGGGAGTGGTGTGAAATATCCAAGTTGATGAAAAGTAAAGACCTACAACCAAGGCTACTTTACCCAGCAAAGCTATTATTTAAAATCAAAGGAGAATAAGGCACTTCCTAGACAAGAAACAACTAACGGAGTTTGTTAACACCAAACCAGTACTTCAATAAAGGTTAAAGGGCTTGCTTTAAGAAGAAGGAGGAAAACAGTCTAACAATAAAATGGCACTAAATACATATCTATTAGAATTACCTTAAATGTAAATGGCTTAAATGGGTAGCTGAATGGATAAGAAAACAAGACCCATACATATGCTGACTCCATCAGACCTATATCAGACTGAAAGATACACACAGACTAAAAGTAAAGGGATGGAAAAAGATATTTCATACAAATGGAAAGGAAAAAAAGCTGGGGTAGCAGTACTTATGTCCAACAAAATAGACTTGAAAACCAAGATGATAGTAAGAAAACAAGGACACTACATAATGATAAGGGAACAATCCATCAAGAGGGTTTAATGCTAGTGAACATTTATACACCCAACACAGGAGCACTTAGAATACGTGAAGCAAATCTTGATGGACATAAAGGGAGAGATCATCAGACATATGGTGAGAGTTGGGATTTTAACACCCCATTGACTTCAATGGATGGATCTTCTAGACAGAAAATCAACAAGGAGACGGCAGCCTTAAATGGCACACTAGATCAAATGGATTTAATTGATATCTTCAGAGCATTTTATCCCACAGCACAGAATATACATACTTTTCAAGTGAACATTTCCTAGGAGGGACCACATGTTAGGACACAAAACAAGTCACAATGAATTTAAGAAGACTGAAATCATATCAAGCATCTTCTCTGACCACAATGCTATGAAACTAGAAATCAGTCACAAGAAGAACACTGAAAAACACATAATGACACAGAAGGTAAATAACACGTTATTACACAATGAATGGGTCAACAACAAGATCAAGGAAGAAATCAAAAGATACCTTGAAACAAATAAAAATTAGAACATAACAATCCAAAATCTGTGGGACTGGGAAAACAATCCTAAGAGGGAAATTCATAGCATTATAGGCCTATGGGAAGAAAAAAAAATGCAAGGAAAAGCTCAAATAAACACTCTAACTTCACACTTAAAGGAACCTGAAAAAGAACAACAAACCTCCAGGTGAGCAGAAGGAATGAAATAATAAAGATCAGAGCAGAAATAAATGAAATAGATTCTTTACAAAAAAAAAACAAACAAACAATATAAAAGATCAAGGAATCCAAGAATCGGTTCTTTTTTTTTTTTTTCAACACATACATTAGAGTGGCTAAAAAAAATTTTTAAGATTTTATTTATTTATTTTTACAGAGGGAAGGGAGGGAGAAAGAGAGAGAAAGAGAAACATCAATGTGCAGTTGCTGGGGGCCGCGGCCTGCAACCCAGGCATGTGCCCTAACTGGGAATCGAACCTGCAATGCTTTGGTTGGCAGCCCGTGCTCAATCCACTGAGCTATGCCAGCCAGGGCTAAGAATCGGTTCTTCAAAAAGATAAACAAGATTGAGAAACCTTTAACCAGACTCATTAAGAAAAAAAGAGAAAGGATCCAAATAAATAAAATCAGAAATTAAAGAGGAGAAATAACAACTGACACCAAAGAAATACAAAGGATTGTAGAAAAATACTATGAGCAATTACATGCCAAACCTGGCAACCTAGACAAAATGGATAAATTCCCAGAAACATAGAATCTTCCAAAAATAAATCAGGAAGAATCAGAGAATCTGAATAGATTACACCTAGTGAGACTGTAAGCAATAATCAAAAAAATCTCAACAAACAAAAGCCCTGTACCTGATGGCTTCACAGGTGAATTTTACCAAACATTTCTAGAAGAACTAATACCTCTCCTTCTAAAACTATTTCATAAAATTCAAGAGGAGGGAAGACCCCCAAACTCATTTTATGAGGCCACCATTATACTAATTCTAAAACTAGATAAGGACACTACAAAGGAAGGAAAGTATAAGCCAATATTCCTGATGAACATAGATGTTAAAATCCTCAACAAAATATTAGCAAACCAAGTACAGCAATGCATCAAAACACACCATGATCAAGTGGATTTATTCCAGGAATGCAAGGCTGGTACAACATTCACAAATCAATAAATATGATTCATCACATAAATACAATGAAGAATAAAAACCACATGATCATATCAATAGATGCAGAAAAAGCGTTTGATAAAATCCAGCACCTATTCATGATTAAAACTCTCAGCAAAGTGGGAACAGAGTGAATATACCTAAATATAATAAAGCCATATATGACAAACCCACTGCCAGCATCATACTTAGTGGGCAGAAACTACAAGCCTCTTATTCCCTTAAGATCAGGAACAAGACAGGGATGTCCAATTTCACCTCTTTTATTCAACATAGTACTAGAAGTCCTGGCCACAGCAATCTGACAAGAAATAAAAGGCACACAAATTGCAAAGAAAGAAGTAAAACTGTCATTATTTGCACATGACATGATACTGTAAATAAGAAACCCCAAAGATTCCACCAAGAAACTACTAGAACCAATAGATGAATTCAGCAAATTATCAGGATACAAAATTAATATCCAAAAATCAGTTGCATTTGTATAAGCCAATAAGGAAGTAACAGAAAGGGAGATTAGGAAAATAATTCCATTCACAATTGCTACAAAAAGAATAAAATACCTAAGAATAAACCTAACCAAGGATGTAAAGACTTATACTCAGAAAACTGTAACATACTGAAGGAGGAAATTTAAAAGGGTACAAATAAATGGAAGCATATACCATATTCACGGGTAGGAAGAATTAACATCGTTAAAATGTCCATACTACCATCCTAGCTGGTGTGGCTCAGTGGATTGAGTGCTGGCCTGTGACCCTTTGGTTCAATTCCCAGTCTAGGGAACATGCCTGGGTTGCAGGCCATGTCCCCAGTAGGGGGTATGGGAGAGGCAACCACACATTGATGTTTCTCTCCCTTTCTTTCTCCCTCCCTTCCCCTCTCTAAAATTAAATAAAAAATAAATAAAATGTCCATACTATACAAAGCAATCTATAGAGTCAATCAATTCCCATCAAGATTCCAATGATGTATTTCACAGAACTAGAACAGATATTTCAAAAATTTATATAGAACCACAAAAGGCCCCACATAGCAACAGTGATCCTGAGAAAGAACAAAGTTGGAGGAATCATGCTACTTAATATCAAACTGTACTATAAGGCCATAGTAATTGAAACAGCACAGTACTGGCATAAAAGCAGACAGATCAATGGAACAGAATATAGAGCCCCAAAATAAACCTACACCTTTACAGTGAATTAATATTTGACATAAGCATATCCAATGGGCTAAAGGTAGTTTGTTCAATAAATGGTGCTGAGAAAATTGGACAGATATCTGCAGAAAAATGAAAACTAAACCATCTTCTTACACCACACACAAGAATAAGTTCAAAATGGATGAAGACTTAAATGTTATACCTGAAACCATAACAATTATAGAACAAGACATAGGCAACTTGGACATTCTCATAGCAATATTTTATCGGGTATATCTCCCCAGGCAAGGGAAACAAAAGAAAAAAACAAATGGGATTACATCAAACTAAAATGTTTTTGCACAGCAAAGCAACTCATCAAGAAGAATGAAGACAACCCACAGAATGGGAGAACATATTCACTGGGGTTATTTACAATCACCAAGATATGGGAGCAGCCCATGTGTCCATCAACAGATGAGTGGATAAAACAACTGTGGGACATTTACACAATGGAATACAACTTGGCCGTAAAAAAAGAACATTTTGACCTTAGCAACAGCATTGACAGACCCACAGAACATTATGCTAAGTGAAATAAGCCAGTCAGAGAAAAACAAATACCATGTGGTTTCACTCATATGTGGAATCTAATGAACAAACTGAACTAACAAGGAAAATGGGAACAGACTCAGAGATGGAGAGCAGGCCGACAGCTAACAGGTAGGGGAAAGTGAGGAGGTGGAGGGATTAAGCAAAAAGGAAAAAGGACTCGTGGGCATGGACAACAGTGTGGTGACTGCTGGGGGGAGATGGGTATAAGGGAACTAAATGGTAATGGAAAAAATACAATAATGATTAAATTAAAAAAATTGATGCAGATTTATTGCTCCACTGGCTCAGTCATTTCAAATGTGACAGTCACACAGTACACATGCTCACTCAACGGTGTCTTCCGCCCCCACTGACTAGTACAGTCATCATTGTTCACACATGCACATCCAGTCCACTCTCCTTGGCTGCCAGGTTACATCGGTGTCATGCAGACCATTCTCTTTATTTTGGCTGAACTTTTTCCATACAGACCTCATATGTCTCAAAATTTCTTAGGACACTTAGGAGCTACCTCGCAATACAGAAACTTCTGAGGGTAGAATCCATGTGTATTTGTTCACTGTCTCCCTCTTGGCACATTAGACACCAGTGAGCTGTGGAATGAATGAGAGTGAGAAAGAAGAGAGGGTGCATGGGGTTCTGGTCCTACCCGGGTTAGGACTTGCCTGACTTGGCTTGTCACCCTAAAATGCTACATGTCACAACTGCTTTCTTCCTAACCAAGGTCAAAGTCCTTAATTGTGGAAACCAAATGATCTTCTGCTTTTCTAAAAAGGAAAAAGAATGACTCAAAAACTCTGAAGGACACACCCCTGATCTCACCCACTGTGCCATTAAGCCATCTATCTGAGTTGAAGGGGAAACAAATGACCCTGCCACTCATGCTCCTTGCAGCTCCCCGATGGGCCACAACTTGCATATGTGCCTACTTAACAGAATGCCAAGGCAGCTGCGAGCAGCCCCGCCCGATGCTGGCCACCTCACGTCCACTTGGCAGAACTCCTGATTAGAAATGGTGTAGAATCAGCAAGCAGAAGCCCTTGAGGAGAGCCCCAACTGGTGGCAGCACAGCCATAAGAGGTTTTATACTGCCTCAGATACACATGAGTGGCTGCTGGCACAAGCCATTCTCAAGTCAAGGAGGGTGAGGTGAGGTTCCCAAGCATCCCACCACACACACCTGTAACAGACAGAGAGGCACATTTAGGTCCAACTTTACACCTGGGGATCTTGGGGCATAAGAGCCCTCTTGAGAGAAGATGGCTCAGACTGCATTTGGCAGGCACTGGGCAGAGAGCCCCAGCCCTCGGCTTGCTGGCAGGATGTGCCAAGGCCTGTCTCTGTGCTGTGTCAGGAGGGAGCCGTAGGGAGACTGGCACTGGAAAGGTCTGCTCCCCACACGGAGAGCCTCGGGATCCAAGAGGTGGCCAACTGGTCTAATAAAATGTCCACGCTATCGCAGGTCAGCGTACATGTGGACTGATACCCACATCAAAGCTATTACCTAAAAAAAAAAAAAAAAAAAATTACAAATAACCACAAGTCTAGGCAGGGTAAAGGGGGACCCAGTCATGAGGGCTGCAGTGTAAGGACATGAGCGAACTGTCCTGAGGACAGTGAAGGCTTTCAAATGGAATGAAACTTTCCCCAATGAGCTTCATGATTTGAGAGTTTTAAAAATAAGTTGTTAAAATTAACCCACATGCCAACCTTCTTCCTCCTGGGCTATAAGGTGCGTATCCTTTCAAAGGTAACAGAGACCTCCAAAAGTTGGAAGGAAAGAAGTGCACACAGATACAAAGTCATAAACGTAATTCCTGGTGGTCCCCAGATCATCTGAAAGGTTCCTAAGCAGTCGTGGACCCCTGGGCAGGAGCTTGGCCCCAGGGGAAAGCCGGTGGCACCAACTCGCCAAGCTGTTTGCTTCAACAGCTCTGGAGCAGGAGGTGGGTGGAGATGAGGGGTGTCTCAGGGCATGGCCTGCGAAGTGAAGGGAAGACAACTTGCCACTTTTGAGTCCCAGACGCCAGGACTCCCAGAGTCCTCCTCGGGTGGCCCACCTAGGGACTCAACCCTGACCCTTCTCATCTCACACTCTCTTCTCTGCCTGAAATGCTTTACCCTGAAGCCTTCAAATGTCCAAATCCCATCATCCTTTCCAAGTCAACCTGCTTTAAAAGCCTCGCCCACAAGTCTCCCTGCCCCCAGTAACTATGAGGAGGTCCTTCTGCCACTAAGTATCCAGAGCACTTCCTCTGTCCCTCTTGTGAGTCTCCAGCCACTTTATAAATTGAGCTATAATTCTCCCATACACATGTCACCTCTCTTCAGACTCAGGTTATTGAAAACAGGAGGGTCACAGATGCTGAATCTCCCACAGTACCGCCGTCCTTAAATGTGAAATGTTTGCTGGTGAATGAAAGACTGCTCCCAAGACAGGCACAGAAAGGGAGGAGCAGGGTCACACACTTGGGAGAGAGTGAGTGAAGGACCACCTACAGAAAGGAGGACCCCTTTCCACTGCGCTCAAAAGGCAAAGCAAGGAAAAAGAAATGTCAGGGTATTCAGATGGAAAACACAGGCGAATGCAGTCCCAACCAAAGACTCGAATGTCCAATCAAACGTGTAGAATCTACATACAATACAAATGATGACAACAAGTGGGGCCCCCAGATATTGGCTGATACAGAAATCAGCACACTGTTGTGAGAATAGTCCAAAAGCTCCACTAGAGACAGTCGCTTCAAGATACCCAGATACGACCCTGACACAGAGCAGTACACAAACCTAAGAGGTGCAGGCAAAATTAACCAAGCACTAGTCTCTCTGCTGAAAGTGCCAACCCAAGGGGCCTCCTGGCACCTACACTTTAACTCATTCGCAGGAAGTGGAAGTAGCAGGCAAAGTTTGGAGTGCCAGCGTTGTGATCACTGGGCCATGGGCCTGTTTTCCTCCCTGTGTTAGATTAGAGCTCAGAATCTTTCCAGCCCTGAAGTTCTAGAAATCTATCAGGTATTTAGCAAATATCTGCTGTGTCTCACACCAGACTGGATTGAAGTAAGTTGCAGAAGAAATGTTAGTAAGACAAGGTTCTTTCTTCTACTGCAATCAGGTGTTGTATGGAGTGACTGTGTGATCCAGAAATTCGTATGTTGAAACTTTTACTTTCCAATGCGATGGTATTTGGAGGTGGGCCTTTGGGAAGACATGAGGGTGGAGCCCTCAAGAGTGGGATTAGTGCTCACATGAGAATGAACAGAGAGTTGATCTCTCTCTCTCCTCCACTTAAAAATACAACAAGGTGGCATCCAAACCAGGAGGCAGGCTCTCATCAGACACCAAATCTGCTGGCACCTTGATCTTAGACTGCCCAGACTCCAGAACGGTGAGCACAAATGCTGTCTAAGCCACTCTGGCTATAGTATTTGTCATAGCAGCCGGAGCTGACTAACACAGCCACCTGCTGCAGAAATGAGATGCAAAAATAACTGTGAGATGACTAAAATCGTATCGTGTGTGTGCGTGCGTGCGCATGCACCTGCCTAGAAAAGGTTCTAAAAATATTCCACAAGGTTAATAATGATTATCACTCAGCTACCTCTTCTGGGTAATTATTGTTTTCATATTTACACTTTACTGTGACTTTCAAATCTTCTGACAGTGTATCTATTTCTCTACTTATTTAGATAAAATAAAACCACCAGTTTTGGGGGCAGATGGGAAGGAGGCACATGCGCATCAGCCATATACCCTGCATAACAGGATTCCATCATGTTTTGGTGACAAGAAAAAGTGCCCCCATGGTACCAGGCATAACTCTTCCCAGCACTTCACATCCCTTCCTTCTTCTTCTGAGCTGCATAAGCAGAGCAACAACCGGTAGCCCCACTTTACAAAGCAGAATTCGGCCAGGCTCACAACAGATACCCAGCCTACTTCACCAAGGTCTTGAGACCAGCGGCTAGTGGCCAAAGCTGGACTTGAATCCAGACCTTCTAACTCCTCATCAGTGCACTTTCCTTCACCTACTGCCACTTACTTCATCTCCGGAATACCAAGTGACCGCTCCTGCTGCATGTAAACCACTGTGTTGAGTACTAGAGGTAGAAGAAGAGAAAAACGTGAAGGAGTAAGAAAAGATCTTGATAACTAAAGGAAGCTGCAGACATTCACACATGACTCCTTTAGAAAATGAACTTCTATAATATAAGAAAAATGGCTGTACCCCATTGCTTTATTCATGCACTCAAATGTTTATTAAGTACCTGCTGTGTGCCAAGCCCTGCGCTGGGCACTGGAGAATAAATGCTGAGCAAGCCAGACATGGTCTCTGCCTTCACAGCTCTGGGTGACAAAGGGAACCAAGTGAGATTACGAGGATGTTATAGCACAAAGCTGTCCCTGAACCTGGAAGTCACAAGCTGCACTCTACAGGTGGTGACTGTCTCTTTCTTCAGACAAGTGAAACAGGACTAATTCGACTGCAAGTGCCCACTGTGTGCAGCCAAGACACTTTGTGCCGTGGGAGACAAAAAGGACTGGCCAACTGTCTACAAGCATTTTCTCTCTTCTTGTTCCAGGCCTCATCAGGTGCCCCGAACCAGGCGCTGAGCACCACCTCAGCAGCGCTCAGCATGGGGGTACCAGTGCCTGTGCACCGCCAGCAAGGCGGTGCGGGAGCATGGAGACGAAATCAAGCACCTTGTGACGGCTGAGAGCAAAGGAGCAAAACAAGGGAACTCTTCCCTTTTCACCTCACTAACTGTACGGGCCCCACTTATGATGCCAGGTTTTCCTCCACAACCCCCTTAAGAAGCAGCAGGTATAATCTCCATTTTTAGATCATGACACATTTGAATGGTACCAAATTCCTCCCTTCATAAAAAGTGGCACAAGTCAGAGAAGGCCACTTTGGATGACCAGGTATAGGGTGACACCACGAGTGCAAGAAGAGCTGCAGTGACCATGGTACCTTCCTGGAGCCCGATTCTGATCCACATTTGATGTGAAAAGGCAAACCAATCTGTCCCTGTGATTGGAGTGAAGCCCCTTAATGTTTTCATAAACCTCACCTTGGTTCCTTCTGTCCCTGAGCTGCTTCCTCGACTTCAAGATGACCCAACATAGCATCTGGGGCCTGGACAACACCACCTTGATCTTGTGTCCTTGCAAGAAAAGTGCTTTGTCTACATCTACGCCAGACGGGAAACAAAGTGCAGTGTTAATACAGCATGCCCTTCCCACCCCACTGCCGAGAGCCTGCTTCCTGGCATGTGACCTGTCAGCAGCTGGTCAGGACCCTAAGTTAAGCTCAGGGCCCCCTTTATTTACTTGAACAGTGTTCCTGAAAATCACTAGGTAAATACACAGTTGTGTTAACTTCTATGTTAGCTGAATAAGGGGAAATAATTCCCTCATGAATATTTGCTAGAGACAAAATGACCAATTCTGAAAGCTCAGAAAGAATACCATTGCCTGAATAAGGATTTTCTGGTTCACCTGGCACGGATCAGGCATCTTTTAAGTGGGGCACTTTATAATAACAAGGTCTCTGAAGTAAAAGAAACCAAAATAGGAAGCTACTTAGGAAGATGTTTCAAAATTAAATAAGGGAGAAATGTGATTATGATTAACTGAAGTTCAAGTTGTGATTTACTGTTTTTAACATGATTGCTTGGTCCATCTGTTTGATTCCAGAATGCCTCAGAATGTCTTTTCTGGTTATTTTACATTCACTGAGTGAGCCTGCCAATGTCAGCTTTCGCTTACTATTGAGAGCAAAAATATTAAGACAGTCTTCTAAATCTCAGTTTGGAAAACCAGCCTTATCTACTGGAAGTCCCTTGGCTCCGAGGACAGCACTGAGGAGCAGTCCCTGCATCCACAGTCAAAGCCAGCTCTGCTCCTCCCTCTCCCAGCCCTTCACATCCAGTCTGCCGCTCGGGCCTGACCACAGGCGCCCGCCCAAGCCACTCTCTGTCCTCAGCACACATCCTCACCGAGGCCCTTAAATCTCCTCAAAACTATGCAGACAGCTTTCCAACTCCTGTCCCGCCTCTGCTCTTGCTCTCTTCACTCCAGCCAGATGTGTCTAAAGCATAGCTCAGACTGATGTCATGTCACCACCCCCAGAGGCTCTGAGACTGGGGGGACCTGTTTCAGAAGCATTGAGAATTTCAAGATGACCACAGCAGAGCAGTAAGCCAAGCATGGGGCCCTGCACGACGGCAGAGGTCATACGCCCACAACTCCTACCCTGGAGAACTAGCACCTGAACACTCCCAGCCACATTTCTGAACAGGCATTCAAGGTCTTCTACTGCCTCACTACACCTTCTCTCCTTCTGGTGAACCTCATGCCTCAGAAACACGAAACTGCTCATCATACCACCAAGTCATCCTTCGCCACCCCCTCTCTAGGCCTGGGTTCATACGCTTTGCCATCAGGAAGAAGAGTGGGCGGTTCCCTCCACCATGCCCCTGCCAGGCCCCATACAGTCTTCTGTCTGGGAACCTGAAGCTCTTTGGGATGTTCTTCCTCTACTAGAGGATGGAACTTTTATTTGTCTTTGGATGTCCAGTGCCACACACAGAGCCTGGAATAAAGTGAACCCCTTCCTGCCACTGCATTTCGCCCCCTACATCCTATGCCTATAATCCACATTCTGCCTTCAAGGCTCAGCTCAGATGCCACCTTCCCATCAGGCCCTCCTGTGTTCTCCCAGCTGGGTGGGCTCCTGCTCTATTCTGGGCTCCCTATTGCTCCCCACTCCCCTGACAGCGATTTCCCATATTTTACCTTGCACCACAGTATCAATACACTTAACCCACACTGAGCAGACACACAGAGAACGGGCTTTTCCTTGCTCCCTTTCACCTTCCCAGAACTTCAGAGTATCTTACATATGACAGATTCTCCATAATTTTTTTACTGAATAACAAAAGAAGATTAACTGAAATGTCCTCCTGCCCTATCTGCCCCTTAAAATACATCTTTTCAAAATATTTCAAGGTTAAGAGTAAGTAAAAGTTTATAAAGATATTAAAGGTAGTGTAGATATATTAATGATGTTAATTCTTCTAGTCTATGAACATGGTATATACTTCCACTTATTTGTATCTTCCTTGATTTCTTTCTTCAGTGTCCTACAGTATTCCAAGCATAGAATCATGAAATAAACTGACAGCTGTAAGAAGGGAGGGGGAAGTGGGGACTGGCTGAAGAAGGTGAAGGGATTAGTCAAAGGCATATATAAAGGGCCCATGGACATGGCATGGGGACTGATTATAGAAGTGGGGGGAGGTGGCCTGGGTGAAGGGGATCAAAAGGGAAAAAAAGCGGGACAACTGTAATAGCATAAACAATAAAATATTTTTAAAATAAATAAATAAGATATTAAAGGTAGAATCACCTAGCCCTGGCCAGTGTGGCTCAGGTGGTTATACCAGTGTGCCATACACCAAAGAGGTTGGGGGATCAATTCCCAGTTAGGGCACATACCTAGGTTGCAGGTTCAATCCCCAGTCAGGGTGCATATAGGAGGCAACCAATCGAAGTTTCTCACATCTATATTTTTTTCTTTCTTTCCTTTCCTCTCTCTCTATAATCAAGAACCATATTTTTTAAGGTAGAATCACTTTAACAGGTTAGAGAAGTGGCTTTAGAACCAATATAAAGAAGTTGCATTCCCTAGGTAGTAAAATAAGAGAATGGATTCCACCTACCAGGAATTTTGTCTGCAGACGCCACGTGAGGTTCTCTGCCTACATCAGCTCAGCCCTCCCACCACCGGGGGAGCCCCTCTTATTACCTCACACTGTGTAGATGCCCCCACACTCTCCTGGTGAGACCTTCCTTCACTATGGGGAACCCCTCCTCTGGCCACTGCAGGCCCAGAACACTACTCCCCTGGCCATGGTACAAAGTACATGAACAGACAGTGCTCCACGTCAAGTACTCAGAGACCACCCTGGGACTACACTAGTTTTCCTACTGGAAACGTTATCTCTTTTGACTGGGTGACTGAGTTGGTCAGTTGTGAATTTGGCGCTGCCAGTGGCCATCCTGCCATGACATCCGAGGAGAAAGTCAAGCCAAGACAAGCACTGCTGACGTAAGGAGAGAGACAGCCCCGCAAGGCACTGCTGGAACTGAAATCTAGTGGCACCTGAAGTCAGCTGCAGCCCTGGCTTCCCAGCTACCTGAGTTAGAACTCCCCTGTTCTGCATAAGTCAATTGACTGGGCTTCTGTCAACTGCAGCTAGGGGAGTCTGAGTCACTATAATTCTGTGAGAAGGCATGGATCACCTCCGCTTCACAGGTGAGGCAGCTGGGCCGCAGGGTGATGTGGCGAAGCACCCAGACCACAGAGCCAGGAAACAGCAGGGCCAGGAACCAAACCTAGGACTTTCCGATGCTACCTCTTTGGGAACCAATACATGTTCTAAGACAGGAGTTACCAAACAGAGGGTCTACAGCACCCCTGCAGCAAACAAAGGTGAGAAAACATCATTATCAACTGCACTGGTGACAAGGTTCACAGTAACACGGTCTAAAACAAACACACAGGTCAACAAGGTAAGCATTTATCAATTCTGCTGAGTGAATCAAATGAATGTGTGTGCAAACGGAATGGAAAAAGCACCAGAATTTTTCATTAGTGACACAGATAAATTCTGATTGGTTGCTGCTCAGACTGGCTGCCATGTTCCACCAGATGGTAAAGGCCAAAAATAAAAACTGCTGCAAGAGCAATTTAGACAAATTCAAGAAAAATATGAATAATGGCTCCATAAGAGCTTATTAAAGGAAGTTGTCCATTTTTGAACCACACCCCTAAATTTTTAAGGTTATGACAAGAAGGGTCACCAGGTCCTCCCACAGTGACTCCCTTGACCCCACTGTCAGCGTCAGAATGCTGGACTGGAAAAGCCATTAGTCTGATGGAGGGTGGAGAGTCTTCTGTTTTACAGGAAATCATTACAGGTAGCAATGATTCTCCAAACGCAGTGGGTCTTAGTATTTCTGCACACTGAAGACTTCACTGAGAATCATCACATCCAGAGACCAAGTTTTATTTAAATCCACTTACAATTTAATAAGATATGCGCACCAGAAAATGTTCATTGTTGGTCTCTAGTTTGTTCTATGAAAGCAAATGACTGACCTACAAGTCAAACTTTCCCAGCTTCACATTATTTTTGTACTGAAAGCATTGTCAGTGGCATCTTCCCACTTCTTCATGGGCTGCTGTGATGGAAATGAATAGCAGCATCTCCCAGCTGAAAGACAGCAGCACACCCCTCCGTGGGCCGTGCATCTGACCCGAAACCAAGACGTCCAGGAGGACGAACAAATGTGGACAGGGACCATTGGCTTTGTGACATGTCAATGGCTGCAAACAAAGTTGCCCATGAGACAAAAAATTTCCTCCCAACTAAAACCTGACTGGACAGAGAACTTTGGGAAAAATAACTGTAATAATTTTTTATCTATTTAGCATTTGTTACCTTAATTTTAAGTTCAGAAAAAATCTTCACCAGTTAAGGGATATTTTTCCCCTTTCAACAAGACATCCAAAGGTTTTCACTTCTGCTGATCAGAAAGCAATGGTGTGCACTCTGTGGGTACAAGTATTATCAATACTGCAATTAACAATCTAACACCAAGTCTTATTACATGAGCTACAAGTGTGTAGCACCCTTTAAAATAAAAGAACAGACTAGTGAATTTTTAAATGGATGTAACTAGTAAAAAAAAAAATCTTCAAAATGGATTAAACAATTAGTGTGTGTCTCCACTCTCATGAAGTACTATTTACTGACCTACTGGGACACTACTCTATCGCTCCTGGGCTGAGTAATCTTAAATGTTTAGGTAACACTGAACACCAGAAAAATGACGACTTACCCTGGACCCTGCAAGGCTGAGCACCACAGCCACACGTGTAAAAGTTCAGGAGTTTCCTGACAGGGGCTGATAGCACCAGTGAAGCAGGAAGGAAATCAAACAACGAACAGTGGAGCTGACAACAGGGATGAACACAACCCCAGTTAAATCCAGTTCCTGTCTGCCACTGACAAGACCAGCAGGAAGCTGACCTGACCACAATCCCACCCTGCACCCTGACTGTTCTGTCCCACTGTTCCCCACTTCTGCCACACCAACAGACCTCTGGCCTTGACAGGCTTCTAGCCTTTGTGAGGTCTCCCCAGAACTTCCCCTGAACCCCACCCCACACAGCGAGTGTCTCTCTGTCCTCCGAGCCCCCACAACTTTTTGTGCACAGAACAGGTTGTCACTCACAGTAGCGTGATTTGGCCAAGAAGGACAGCTATACCTGCAGTGGCACCACCGAGCTCTTCTGGGGCCACACCTACACGCAAACCCTCTCCAAACGCCCTAGATCAGTACAGGGTTGGGGATTTGGTAGAGAAGGCCCCAAGTACTCAGAAGTGCCTGCCCTCTGCTTCTGTCTCAACACTCCAGTAGGGTCACAGAGGAAAAACACCACTGCAAGGTCACCAAGGAGTCCAGGGCAGGACACGTGACGGAGCACGGCAGGAACCTGCCACGTGGGTTTCAACAGAGAAACTGCACAGACATGCAGATTTCCATAGAATTCAGAAGCTCGTGAGAAGAAACTGTAATGGGCTTGAAACATCCCTACTCCCATTCCTCTGGGAGAATTTCATAGCCAATGATTTTGACCTGCACTTAACAGTTTGTGTTTATTCTGGAGTTAAAAATCAACAGTGCCCTGCCATCAATAAAGTAATCTCTTAAGGCACACCAAGGGAGGCAGATAGGGTCCTCTCGTGATGTGGATCCTGTGACAAAGGTTTGAAGGAGAAGCTCCTCCCTTTCATATCATCCCACAGGCTAGAGACATCACAGAGGCACATCCTCAGGTGTGGAAGGCAAGGGACCTGGGCGTGCCTGGCAGGGAGAAGGAGACACAGAGTGGGGTCCACACAACACATAGGCCACATTTCTGAGCATCTTTGCTGTAGCTACCAGGCATCCTGAGACGATACTCAGACTCATCATCTCCCCAGCCCTCCCTCATAGCACAATGCAGTGCTAAGAGCACTGGGCCCCAACTCAAGAGGCCCTACATTGTAAGGGACTCTGCTTTACATTCATGCGGTTACTCACTTACACTTGATGCTTTCATACTGGAAAAGAGTACAGAGCAGATGGTGGTGAGGTTCGCACCACAGTGTCAACATATTTAATGCCACTGAACTGCACACTTACAAATGGTTAAAATGGCCCTGGCTGGTGCAGCTCAGTGGATTGAGTGCAGGCTGCGAACCAAAGCATTGCAGGTTCGATTCCCAGTCAGGGCACATGCCTAGGTTGCAGGCCACGGCCCCCAGCAACCACACACTGATGTTTCTCTCTCTCTTTCTCCCTCCCTTCCCTCTCTAAAAATAAATAAAAATATAAAAATATTTTTAAAAAATGGTTAAAATGGTACATTTTATGTATATCTCACTATAATAAAAGTGAGTAGCGTGCACACTATGTACCATTCACTCAGCATACATTATTCATTCATTCAGCAAACATTTACAGAGGGCCCCAAGCTACTCAAGATACTGGGCACACAGCCCTGGCCAGTGTGGCTCAATGGCTTGAGCACCGGCCATAACAAAAAAAAGGCTGAGGGTCCGTCCCCAGTTCGGGCTCAGATCCCTGGTCTGGGTGAGTAGAAAGGCAACCCATCGATGCTTCTCTCACATCGATGTTCCTCCCTCTCTCCCCCTCTCTCTCTCTCTCCACAACCCCCACCCCCCGCCGTCTCTCAGCAAATGAAAATGTCCTCGCATGAGAATTAAAAAAAAAAAAAAAGACACTGGGAATATAGCAGTAAAAGAATACAAAAAAGAACAGAAACTCATGAACCTTTCATTCTAGTGGGGGAGACAAACAATAAATAAGATAAAGAAGTAAAATGTGCCATGTAATAGCCAGTGGTAATCACAAGGCCAAAAAGTAAAGCAGAGGAGGGCAGTGTGACCTGTCGGGGCAGGTGCAGTTTTAGACACAGGACCAGAGAAGTGTTCGCCAAAAAAGGTGACTTTCATTAAAGAGCTAAATAAAACGAGTACCGTGCAGATATCTGGGTAGAAAATCTTTCCAGACAACTGGCCCGGTGAGTGCAAAGGCCCTGGGACAGAAGCAAGCCCGGCGTGTCTGGGGAATAGCAAGGAGGCAGGTGTTGCTGAAGTGGAACGAAGGAAAGGTGGAGTGATAGGAGATGATTGGAGACAGGGGGATTCACGTGGGCGAGCAAAACAAACGTTGGCCCTTCCCTGACAGTAATCAGTTGAGAAATCATCAGATTAAACAATAAGCAGTTGTAGATAATGCCATCAAGAAAAAAGCTGGGTTCAATGACAGATGAGAATATGGGAGGTCTTCTTAGGCAGAGGAATTAGCTAACGTCTAAAGGAAGTGACATTTAAGTGAGGAACTAATTGATAAAAAGGAGTTTCTGGGTGGAAGGAATATATTTGAAAGTTCTGTGGCAATCAGAAATTTTTTCCTATTTTCACTATGTTTTCATTTATCCTGATACAAAAAAACATAGAAATCAAAATGAAGGAGAATGATCATTAGGTAGCCATGACCACAAGAACATTTTACTGACAAGGTTCCTCCTACCCCAAACATATACCATACATTTCAGACCATAAGACACACCTAGGTTTAGAGGAAAATAGGAAAAACATTTTTTGAAGCAAAAAATGTGGTAAAATGTTTAATAACATAAATAACGTAATATTTCACCAATGTAAATATAAACAGAACTCAATAGCAGCATTAACAACCATTATCCCTCCCAAACTAGTGGAGAGGGGTGTCTTATAATCTGACAACTACGGTATCACTGATGACCAATCAGGACTGCCCTTGCTGGCTGGTTCTGGGTGGAATGTTGTGGCTGGAGACTCCATGGTGATGGGCCAGTCCCTGTGCAGATGGAGTGGCTGTGGTCCTCTGTGGAGCTGGGCTTTGGACCCATCCTTGGGAAGCTGGGCAAAGTGGTGGTGGAGCTGCTGCCCAGTGGCCTGAGTCCACTCCTCACTGTCCATGTGCTCCAGTGGGAGACAATGGTGTGCCCACCAGTCACCAGCTTCTTGGTGGGTCTTGTATTTATAGTCAGACTTGTTCGGTCTGTTCGGAGTCAACTTCACAAAAGACATCAAGTGCAGCTTGCAAAAGCCCTGGCCACACAGATTGAGGAGAAATGCCAACTCACTGACAAGTTGAGCACAGCAAGAGAAGAATGTGTGAGGATCCAGTCATCCTTAGCCAATGCCAGACGCAAGAAGGAGTCATTAAATATACCCAGCCTTACAGATGCTTACAGAAAGGGGACTACGGCCTACTGGATGCCGAGGCAGGAAATTACTTCCCTGGTTCATGAACTGAAGGAATAGAGATCCAAACGCTCCAGGCAAGAGGAGATGGCAGAGATGCATAAGAAGCTCAAGTCCCTGGAAGAGGTTGTGAAAATCGCCACTTCACAAGGAGCTTTTCCAAACCTGCCAGGAGGCCAAGAGTTAATAAGCCCTGGTGGTCCCCTCCCCCGGAGTGGATCTGGGTCCTAGAGCAGCAGTGCTGTTCCCTCCTCTCCACTTGGGCCTCCCCAGCTGCCAGCCGTGCAGTCCACCTCCACCTCCACGGAGGATCCCTGAGGCCAGTGGATGGAGGGGAGCCCCGCCCTGTGCTGAAGTTCCTCCTCCGCCCCAGCTGCACACAGCAGTCAGCTCCTGCCTGGACAATCCCTCCAAATGTAAAGAACATGAGACTTCCTGCAACACACCAAGAAATGAAGGACTCTGAACAGTCACAGAATGTTTGGATTCTCTCTCAGTGGCAGTGAAAGAAATGCTGTACTTAAGAGATACATCTTTTACTCAGATTGATTTTCATCAACTACATCTCTCGGTGTTTTGTAAGCATTACTTATATATTGATCTTCTAAGTGAATGTTTATATTTTATCCTCTCCTTAAATATTGTATTTTAATTTGAAAATATATGTAGCTTTGCAATAAAGACCTTTCAACAGTAGAAAATACTACATCCACAACCTTCATTTAATTGCAGAGCTGATTATTTTAAAGAACCCACAATGATGCTGATGTGGCTGAAGCACCACAGGTACAGAAGCAAGAAGACAGGATGTGGGAGGGAGACAGGACACACGGCGCTCAGAGACCCCGTAAAGCCCAAGTCTGATTCAAAGAAGAATGATCTAGAGAGGGGAGCAACATGCTCAGACTTGTTTTCACAAGGCCATCTAGCCAGTGAGTGGGGAAGAGACTGAAGGTGTAGAATAAGGCGATGGAGGTTTAGATTAGGAATGTGGCAGCGGAGATGAAGACACATAGAGAGGTTCGAAATAAACCCACAGTCAGAGAGAACAGGACTGCTTGATGATTCTGATGACAGGATCAGGGACAAGGAAGAATACAAGAAGCAGATGAAATGCCAGCTGCTGGGACAAGGAAGGCTGCGGGTGGCCAGGCCTGGAGGGAGGGCTGGGTTGCATTTTGGATGTGTCCAATTTGAGCCTTTGAAACATGTAAGTCAAGATTACCAACAGGTCGGGGTAAATATATACGTTTAGGGCTCAACAGTAAATGGACAGGATATAAAGATGGGCAAACAGAAAAAAATACCTTGTTGACCTCAAACAAATCAGTCCACAGGTTGTGTGGTAATTTTCTCATTTGTAAAACTAGGGGGATGTCTAAGACACTTCCAGGAAATTTTATGAGTCCCAGGTGCTCAGACACAGAAGTTCCCCCATGACCTCTTATTTAAAGAGTATTTAACAAGCAGACCAGGGGCTAGCAATAGTCTGGAGTGTTCACCAAAACACAGCACCTGGGATTCAAGTTCACTGTCGCTCTCTCATGAAGTAAGCCCTTGCAGTGAAGCTCATTGTTTATACAGAGAGGCGGTGGAACTGGGGATGTCCTAAAAGAACAAGGTTATTTTACCCTTGCACTGTTGGTGGGAATGTAAATTGGTATAGCCACTACAGAAAATACTACAGGAACCGTATGGAGGTTCTCAAAAAATTATAAATAGAACCACAGTAAGACCCAGCAATCCCACTTATGGGTGTTTATCCAGAGAAAACCAAAACACTAAGCCAAAAACAAATAATGAGCCTGTATATTCACTGGTACATTGTTTACAATAGCCAAGACATGGAGCACCCTGTGTGCCCACTGACAGATAAAGAGACAAAGAATATGTTACACACACAGAGGAATATTACTTAACCATAAAAAAGAATGAAATCTTGTCATTTGCCAACTACAGGCTTAGACCTCAAGGGTATTAATCTAAGTGAAATAAGTCAGACAGAGAAAGACAAATACTGTAGGATTTCCCTTAAATGTGGAGTCTAAAAACCAAAACAAAACAAAAAATAGAAACAAACTCATAGAGAATAAATTGGTGGTCGCCAAAGGAATGGTGGGGGTGGGGAAGATGAGCGAAATAGGTGATGGGAAATAAAGGGTACAAACCTCCAGTTTTAAAATAAATAAATCACAGGGATATAACATACAGCATCGAGAACATAGACAATAATACTGTAATGACTTTTTATGGTGACAGAAGGTAACGAGACCTATGGTGAACATTTCATAATGTATGTAAATATCGAATCACAATGTTGTACACCTGAAACTCAGGCAACATTGCAAGTCAATCACACTTCAAGAAAAGACAAGGTTATTTTCCTGTTTAGGGTTCATGTGTAACCTAGGCACACACCTGCAGCTCCAGTTGCTATGGACAAGTGTGACTGTCACCCTGTGACAATCATGGCCCCTTCTTTTCCATCTCAGCCTCTCTGCCAACAGAGATCCCCTGGTGACTCACGTGAAGGCCCAGGAAGACTGTGGGCTCTGGGTCATACACTCCCAGACAGTACAACTATCAACAGCTACAGTTTCCCAGTAAACAATCCTAAGAGTTGAGAAAGCACATCAATACACAACAGCTCTCTCTAGCCACACTGCTGTTCCTGTCCCTACTATGTGGCATATTCTGGTTGTCAGTGAATGGGATCTGTGAATGATGCCACATTTCTTTCTGTATAAAGCCTGAATCCCCTTTTCCTTCTCCCCAGAATCACTCATCACATCACCAGAGAGAAACCCACAGCCAAAGGTTGCCCTCATACGCCCACCTCCAAGGAGTCAGACACACACAGGAAACTAGTGGTGCAAACACTTCCCCACAGCACACTCCATCTGAAACTCCCTCTCCAGCCCTTCCAACATAAGAACTAGCCCCAATCTTGACCCAAAGTCCACAAAACACCAAAATCACAGAGGTAAATAGAATGTGACTTAGGGATAATGAGCCATTTTCCCAGGGAAACTACAAGGTGATCATCAAACTTGCCCCAGTCCTCTCAGAGGTGGGCATGAACTGACCTGAGAACCATCCACTTGTCCCTGGCTGGACCAACCTCACAAACTGTAGCACAAGACGCAGTCTGACTCATTTTCAATGCCCATCTCCAATTTCACTTTTTCCAGGAACCCTGCTCTGACCATTTTTAGCCTTTGCTCATCATTCCTTCTTTGAAATCACAGGACTAAAATGTGTCCTATTCATTTGGCACTTGTCACATATTGCCCAGTGATCTATATTGCACTGTATGCTGAACTCAACTTTTACTCTTAATCATTGAAGAACATGTGTGTGAGTCTGTGTGTGTGAGTCCATGTGTGCACATGAACAGGGCAGGTGTGTTTGCATGCATTATATAGACTTCTCTGCTCAGCCTCCTTTGAACTGGAGCCAACTGCAATCCTTTCGCCTCTAAGAAGATGAAAGCAATAAACAATTATCAGGAATGTGGCCACTGTTGACATTTAGTGTTCAAAGCCAAAAAGTTCCTTTAAGGTATTTTTAAGCTGATAAAGCAGACTTCTGGCCAAGATGGAGGCATAGGTAGACACAGTGTGCCTCCCAGCACAACCAAAATAAGGACAACAACAATTTAAAAACAAAATAACAACCAGAACTGACAGAAAATTGAATTGTATGGAAATCTGACAACCAAGGAGTTAAAACAGACACATTCATCCAGACCTGTAGGCGGGGCAGAGTCAGGTGGCTGGGCGGAGAGGGGTCGTGGCACAAAAGAGCGGTGGCACAGGGCGCACAAGGCAGCAGCTGACAAACCCCAGGCATACACGGTAGCAACAGGCAGACCCAGCAAGGAGGTGATTGTGAAGTGAGGCATGGCGTACAAGCCGGCTGGCTGACCAGGGTGGGGGTCCCATAGTTGCACGCAGATAAACCAGGCAAAAGTGGGGAGCAAGATAGATCATGCAACCCAGGGTCTCAGCACCGGGAAATAAAGCCTCAAAACACCAATTAAAAACACCTATGGGGGTTGAGGCACAGGGAGAGATTCCCAGCCTCACAGGAGAGTTCGTTGGAGAGACCCACAGGGTCCTACAACATGCACAAGCCCACCCACATGGGAATCAGCACCAGAAAGGCCTAGTTAGCTTGGGGGAAGCAGTGGAAGGAACTGAAATCTGACAGAGAGCAGAGCAAGCGCCATTGTTCCCTCTCAGACCCCTTCCCCACATATAGCATCACAACACAGCCACTGGGTTTCCCCATCCTGGTGAACACCTAAGGCTCCACCCCTCACCACCTAACAGGTGTGTCAAGACAAAACAAAGTGGCCCAAATGAAAGAACAGATCAAAGCTCCGGAAAAAATACAACTAAACAATGAAGAGATAGCCAACCTATCAGATGCACAGTTCAAAACACTGGTGATCAGGATGCTCACAGAATTGGTTGAATTTGGTCGCAAATTAGATGAAAAAATGAAGGCTACACTAAGTGAAATAAAGGAAAATGTACAGGGAGCTAATAGTGATGGGAAGGAAACTGGGACTCAAATCAACAGTGTGGACCAGAAGGAAGAAAGAAACATCCAACCAGAAAAGAATGAAGAAACAAGAATTTAAAAAAAGAAATGAGGAGAGGCTTACAAACCTCCAGGACATTTTTAAACTTTCCAACATCGAAATTATAAGGGTATCAGAAGGGAAAGAGGAAGAGCAACAAGTGGAAAAGTTATTTGAACAAATAATAAAGGAGAACTTCCCCATTCTGGCAAAGGAAATAGACTTCCGGGAAATCCAGGAAGCTCAAAGAGTCCCAAAGAAGTTGGACCCAAGGAGGAGTACACCAAGGCACATCATAATTACATTAGCCAAGATAAAAATGAAGGAGAAAATCCCTGAAGCAGCAAGAGATAAGGAGACAGTTACCTACAAAGGAGTTCCCATCAGACTGTCAGCTGATTTCTCAAAAAAGACCTTGCAGGCAAGAAGGGGCTGGAAAGAAGCATTCCAACTCATGAAAGGCAAGGACCTACATCCAAGATTGCTCTATCCAGCAAAGCTTTCATTTAGAATGCAAGGGCAGATAAAGCACTTCTCAGAGAAGGTCAAGTTAATGGAGTTCAGCATCATCAAGCCCTTATTTTAGGAAATGTTAAAGGAACTTATCTAAGAAAAAGAAGATAAAAAACATGTATAATAAAATGACAGCAAACTCACAGTTATTAATAACCACACCTAAAACAAAAACAAACTAAGCAAACAACTAGGAACAGAACCACAGAAATAGAGATCACATGGAGGGTTAGCAACAGGGGAGTGGGATGGGGAGAGAGGGGGAAAAGATATAGAGAATAAGCACAGATGGTAGGTGGAAAATAGACAGGGGACGGGCAAGAATAGTATGGGAAATGTAGAAGCTAAAGAACTTATGACACATGGACATGAACTAAAGGGGGGGTATTTGGGTGGGAGAGGGTATGCAGGGTGGAGGGGAATGAAGGGGGGAAATGGGACAACTGTAATAGCATAATCAATAAAATATATTTTTCTAAAAAAGGATATTTTTAAGCCTATGTTGAGTTTGCATTTAGTAGCATCACCTACACTTTATCTCAGGGCAATCAATATAGAAGAGTTCCAGTGAGTGTCTCCAGGACAAATAACCAAGTATTTACTGTGCACTCACCATACACTTGGGAATTATGCTCAGTATACATATAAAGGCATTTTAGAAGGAGCCTACTCCATGAAATGAGTTCCTTTCTCATTAATTAGGATATTCAATTCCACCAGAACATTCCATTCCTAAGCACTCTAGTTAAGTAAAATTTACTGAAAGGCAGTCCTTGAACTCTGTAACAGAATTCCTGAAAAAGACTCTGTTAAGTTGAAATAATGTAAATAAATCTAATTTTTACCACTGAAACAATGTTAATATTAGACAATCATGTTTTCAACCAAAGACCAATTGCCAACATTTAAAAGGAAAATCAGCATATTTTTTATTTCAAAACTATTAGAACTGCAAGTAATCCTAAAACTCTTTAGTACAGCTAAGGACAGTAACCCTAACAGTTATAACTAAATACCTGTTATTTGCCAAGAATTATGCTAAATGCATTCCACATATTCCACATTTAACTTCTCTCAACAGCCATATGAAAGAAATATCATTTCACATCACAAATGAGACAACGAAGGCATAAGGTTGCTATGTTTTGACTAAGGCTCTGTAGCTATTTGGTAGCAAAGAAAAAAATTAACTAAGAATGTCTGACTTTAAAAATCAAAGATCCCTCAACTACTCCAAATGGCCTCCCTAATTGAATCATGAAGAATATACTTAATATTGCATACTAAAACGACTATAATCAATTAAACAAGGCTATCCAGAAACAATGATACCATTTTGCCTAATGGATTTATGAAGAAGTTCTTCAAGACGAGGACCATCAGTGAAAGGTCAGAGCAGCTCTGGATGTAGGGAGAGCTGAAGCAGGCCAGAACAGTGAGTTACTAGTCTTCACTACACACTGAGGCCTGATACACTCACCCCTCCAGGTGCTGTGGGGGGCAGGGTACAGGGAGCAGACAGTACAATGTGTCAGGTACCATGTAGAATATCAGGCAGGGAAGCAAGGGACAGGGACAGTGTGGAAGTTATTCTTTTAGAGGTTGGTCAGTGAAGCCCTCTCTGAGAAGATGATATGAGTAGATGCCCAGCTAATCAGGTGTGAGCCAAACATGTATCTGGGGAAGCACACTCCAAACAGGGAAAGGAGAGGGCCAGTCTGAGATGCAAGTGTGCTTGGCATTTTGAAGAAAAGCAAAGAATTATCCTAGCCAGTGTAGCTCAACTGGTTGGAGCATTGTCCCCTAACCAAAAGGGTGCAGGTTCAATTCCCAGTCTGGGCACATGCCTGGGATGCCAGTTCAGTCCCCAGTCAGGGCACATACGAGGGGCAACTGAAAGATGTTTCTCTCCTTCTCTCTCTCCTTCTCTCTCTCTCTCCCTTCCCCTCTCTCTACAATCAATAAACATGTCCTTTGGTGCAGATTAAAAAAAAATAGCAAAGAACCCATTGTGACTAAAACAGAGTGAAAGTGGACATTGGTAAGAGGTGAAGAAGAAGCATGGGCAGATGAGGTATTTCTTTGGTCCACAGTAGGACCTTGCTGCTGTCTACAGCCGGGAGAGACTTCAGGCTGTCTTTCCCTTGTCCAGGAATTCACAGCCCTCTATCAAAAAGGAACAATAATTACAATTTTCACAAAGCCTTATCATGCTTCACTTTGGCTAACGAGGTTGAGAGAGGCTATGACTTAGCACACCGGTGTTATTTGAAAGTTGGCTGCAACTTGCCCCATAAATAATACTTCCTGTGACCCCTCTGTCTGTAGAAAAGAGACGTTTGTGTGGAATATGTGTAACACACATTCTATCCGAGGGTACTCAGATATAACATTTGGGGAGCAGAAATATTCCCAGCGAAGACTCTAGGCGTTCGGTTTCAATTCCTCCACCACCATCAAGGTAATGTCAAGTACCAAACTGCATCCATCATTTAAGACCAGCTGGGTGCCGCTACCTCCTCCTCGTTGAAGAAGAGAACGTAATTGTAAGATTCAACATCTTGTTTTTCAACTTACAGAACCATACTTCACATACCTTTTGAAGTTCCTCAGCATGTGTTCTAAAACTACTAATGTAACTGAGCTTGAACAAAAGGGAATATTAATCCATCAAACAGCTTTTCCTGCCCCCCTACCCTCCTTTACATAAGATTCAAAACTTTCTATCGGCCACTTCATGGGATGCATTTGAAGAGATTTTTGCCATGAGGATAAATCAGGCTTGAGCCACTCAGATGTAATTGTTTATACTTAACTTACAGCACACAAGTAAATGAGGTAGCAGTGACAAATTGTTTTTCAAAAGCCCGAATATGTGAATGCATTGCTATGGTCAAAAATTCTCCTGCCATTTTGCTTTCAAGGAGTAAGAAGCTTTCCAAGACACCCCTGATGAAGTAGAACAAAGTAGAAGGACTTGACTTACCCCATAACAAGATTTATTACAAAGTCATGGACATTAACACAGTGGGGTGCTGATGCACAGACAGATAAATGCAGCACTGAAAAGAGAGAAGCCAGGAATTCATCTGAGCATACAAGGAAATTTGGTTTGTCATACAGCTTGTGTTGCAGAGAAGTGGGGAAATAATATTTTAGGCTTCTAAGTAGTCTGTGCTGGAACAACTGATTATCTACACAGAAAAAATGTTAACTCTACCCCTACCTCATACCAAAAACAAAAGTCTATCACGGAGAAATTAAAAACCTAAATGTTAAAGAAAATAAAAGTTTTGATGACAATATATGAATATCATCTGCATGATGTCGTGGTAGGAAATGATTTTTCAAACAAGTTTCCTAAAATGCTTAGGTTCAAGTCCTGGCTGTCCACCTTACTAGATGGGTGACGTTGGCAAGTCACTCAACCATTTGTCCCTCAGTTTCCTCACCTATAAAATGGGGATAATAATAGTATTCACCTCCAACACTGTTATGAGGATTAAATGAGTAAATATTTATAAAGTGCTTTAAAAAGTGTCTAGCCACAGAAAGTGCTCCACAAGCACTTGTTAAATAAAAAGTAAACTTCATAGAAAATAGGGACAAATTGGCTGCATTAAAGTTAAGAACTCTGTTCATCAAAGGATGCCACAAAGAGACCACAAGCCATAAACTGGAAAAAATATTTGTATAGCATTTAGTCAACAAAGAATTAGGATCCAGAACATATAAAGAACTTCAGCAAATAAATAAAAGACAATTCAATAGAAAAATGGGCATGACTAGACAGACATTTCACAAAAGAGGAAAACTAAATGTCTACCTAAAAAGATGCTCAGTCTCATTAGTCATCAGGGAAATACAAATTAAAACCACAATGATAAACCATTTGATTAGAAAAATTAAAATATGCAACATCGAGCCTTACCAAGGAGAGGAGAGCAAATGCACCACTCTACATGGCCGAAGGGGAGAGTACACTAAGACCCTTCAGGAAACAAGCAGCCTGGCTAGTGACGGTGCAGATGCACACACACTCGGACTCCGCAGCCCCACTGCGAGGCGGCCCTCTGTGCGTGTGTGCCAAGGGGAGCTCGGGAGGCTCTTCACGGTGGCACCGTTTGAACTAGAAAAAAATGGAAATACCCCAAACGTCCAACAGTAAACATATAAATAGATGATGGCATATTCTAAGATGTGACAATGAAAACAGATGAATTATAAATTTCAAAAATGTAATTAAGAGAAAACTACAAGCTACAGAAGAATATATTCAATATAATTCTACTTACATAAACTTCAAAACTGAGCTAAACTAAAGAAAGGTTGCTGAGGGACTGAAGCATACATGGGTAGAACTGTGAAGAAAAGCAAAGAAGGATAAGCATGAAATCCTGGCCTCCAGTCTCCTCCGTGTGGGGAGAGAGAAGGAGGAGGAAGGGACACTGAGGAGGGACGGGTACTGACAGTTACTTAATGGGGAGTCATGGGGAGCGTGGGCCCGCTGGTTTTCACAAACTTTAAAATATTTTATAAATGTTCTTTAGTACCAACTCAAAAATAACAATGATTTCCTCCATCACTAAACACAGGCAAATTCTATTACAAGCCCAGCTATCATGCCATGCCTTTTTTGTTTGTGTTGGGGGTTTGGGGGGTTTTTTGTTTGCTTGTTTTTCTCTTCAGGACTCTCACTGCATGTCCTTGTGGCATTCCATCCAGACAAGGACAAAGCAGCAGTGGTCGAAGCGTAGTGGCTAACAGCACATCTAAGTTCTAACTGCAGCTTTCCCACTCACGTGACTGCATTACTGCAGGCAGACTGCTGAGCCTGACTTTCCTCGACTACAGAAGGAGGAACCATGTTGGTCTCCACTCACCATGTTACTGTGGGGGCTGTACATGTTCACTCTGTCCACAGTCCCTTGTCAGATGCATCCAGGTCCAGGAGTATTTTAGAATTCAGAAGTTTTCAGATTTCAGAAAATTACTACCTAACATCCCAAAAGGACCTAGAACAGCACCCTATAATCACATAACTTTTCTTATTTCTTCAGTGGACTATCTGAAAATCGACACTAAAAGCGATAAAACCAATAAAAAGACTAACACAGGCTCAAGAGAATTTGTGGGGATAAAGAAAACGTTATAAAACTAGAGTGTGGTAACAGTTATAAAACTTTATGAGTTGACCAAAAATTACCAATTTTACACCTGATGCATGTAAAGTTTATGGTTTGTAAACTGCACCTCGATAAAGCCCGACTCAGATTTAGATTTCCCGTTTAATGTAGAGCTGCAGGTCAGTGAATATGGCCTGTGTCTGCAGAGCTCACAGAACACAGCGGTGCCCAACACGCGAGTTTATTACTGTCGTCACTGCTGCGGTTTTACTCGGCCCAGTGTTCCTCAACAGGGTCTCCACCAGAACACTGCCAGCGGCAACCCTCCATTGCAACTGAATCCCACACACTAAATTCCAAAAGCACCTCTCAGTATCTGTGACAATTACAGCTACCCCACACACCTCTAGATACTGAGAGAGAAGAATGCTAGTTGAAAATCATTAAACCTATTAAACTCTAAATTCCTTCAAGGTAGAGACCGAGTCTTACTCACTGGTAAAATGAAAATATTTTGTGCAAGAGTATGCAAAAAATCTCTAGCACAAAGCTGCACTCAAAATGTGACTTCATTTCTATTTTTTTTATTTTTTATCACTGCTGAGTATCAGGTCTTTCAGTGGCCTACACAAGTATCAGCAGGCGTTCCTGTACAGACACAGGTCACCATGGGGTCAGGAGAGCAGCACGGCCCTGGCGTGTGAAGTGCAACAGCTGTGGCATGGGACCGGCCTGGACACAAACCCCAGTCTCATCATGACCTGGGACCTGCTAGTGACGGTCTGCGCCACAGTTTCTTCATTCTTAAAAGCATGAAAGCATTTACTTTACAAGGTAGTGTGGGGATAAACTGAGATAAAAGATGTAAACGGCCCTCTTCTCCATGCAAATTCAGAAATACAAAAGAAGATTGAGAAGCTACTTTGGTTTATAGGTTTCACCCACAAACACTGTGTAAGATCTCTGGAACCTCTGTTGCGTTCCTGCTTGCATTTCTCCACGACAAGCAGGAAATAATCCTTACGATCAAGAAGTGATGTTGGTTAGGGCCACTACAGGTGTTCATCACACAGACATCTATGATGAAGGCGGGCTGGCCAACTTCAGCCCGAGCACTGAATCTGGCCCACCACCTACACAATTGTAGCACATAATAAAAAAGAATAATATTTCACAACACATAAAAAGCGTAAGAGAAAATCAAATTTCAGTGTCAATAACGTTTTACTGGAACACAGCCATCCTCCTTGGTTATGTGTTGTTCATGACTGCTTTTACATGACAACAGCGGAGTTCAGAGGCTGTGACAGAGCCTGTAGGACCTCAAGGCTAAAGGACTTACTTTCTGGCCCTTTAAATAAATGGAATGCCAAACCACCACCCCTCTCCTCTTTAAACTGAAGAAAATGAAAGCTTATTAAGCGAGAATTCCATGTTAAAAACACATCCTAAGGACTCAGAAACCAGGCTTGGTAAATCCTACCCTATGCGGGCTTTGGTTTATAAACAATGTTTTTATGTTAGCATAAATACCTTTTTATAAAAAATAACTATATTCTCCAAAACAAAAAAATATATAGTGAGTGACACTGTTTTTACATTTTTGCAAATCTTGACTTAACAGAAGACAACTGGATGCGCTCAATTTGTTCCAACAGTTCGGTTTTGTTGAAGAACACAGAGTCTATCTGGCCCCACACAGAGATACAATCGGAAAAGGGAGGAGCATTTTAATGGCCTTTTCAGGTAATTATACTCTTTTTTGGTACTACAGTAAAATTCAATGAGATAGTTTCTTAAAGTTTACAACGTGGAATCTGAAACCACAACAGTGAACTTTTTATACCGTGTTGCATTAAAATTCATTAGTCTATATTTTGCACTTTCAATGGATCTTTTACCCATATATGATTTTATAAATCATGCATCAATAATTGGAAAATAATGGTATACTGGAGACAGTCCTAATGTTGACACATTGCATTATATAATTTTAAAAAGTCAACTTTGTTAATATCACCACTGATCTTAGGAGTCAACTCACCAGAAAACTTTTTAAACACCAGGAAGCTTTCAAACTCACAATGGTGGAAACAAGTTTTTTAAAATTTTAATTTTTGCTCAAAAGCTCTAATTTTATCATTTGATCACATTGTTGTCAGTTATTTTCCTTAAAGCAAAAGGCTTACCATGTTTTTTGGACCATAAGACGCACCCAGGTTTTAGAGGAAAATAGGAAAAAACATTTTTGAAGCAAAAAATGTGGTAAAATATTTAATAACATAAACAAAATATTTCACCAATATAAATGTAAACAGAACTCAACAGCAGCAGTAACAACCATTATTACTGACCTTCAGCTTCAAGTACGAAAACTCCTCTAAGCATCAGGGACCCCAAGCACTCCTCGTCACTACTGTCCACATTCATGAAGCTCAGTTCCTCAGAGTCACTAGTGTCACTGTCTCCCCTCTGTTCATAGAGGATGTCATCTTCAGAGCCATCTACGGCATTGCTGATGTCACATTCTTTGAAGGACCTCACAACAGTTCATCCTTAACTGACTGCCATGGGGTTTTCACCCACTCACAAACTGGGGTAATGGTGGGCCTCTTCATTCATCCAGTTGGTGTCAGACCATGGTTTCCAGCAGCCATCCATTTGTTCCACTCTTCCCTCATGAATACTTTAAATGGCTTATTGATGGAAACGCCCCAAAGGTTGCAACTGGCTGGTAAGCCCCCCAGGAATTATGGCCAGATGGGTTTTCTCTTCTCTAAATCTCTTTTTTGTGGCTTCACTGACATGTGCCCTAACTGGTCAAGCACTAATGGAGCAGGTTTTCTCAGAAGCCCCCCAGGACGTTTGGACCACACTTTTTCTATCCATATCTTCATGCCATTTTCATCCATCCATCCTTTGTCATGAACATGAACAATAACTCCTCTTGGGATTGCCTTTTTTGGCATGTTTTTTCTCTTGAAAATCAGCGTTGGTGGCAGTATGGTGCCATATGCACCCCAGGACAACACAACTGTGTAATGGGTTTTATCATGCCCTGAGGTTTTCACAGTTAAGGTTTTGGCACCTTTCACATCAACAGTCTTGTTTGATAGAACATCAAAGGTTAATGGGACTTCAGCCATGTTCCCAATCTGGCTTATTTCAAATCCATTTTTCTTTCTTGCATCCAGTACAAATTTGTGAAAATACACAATCTTGGATTCATATTCTATAGGCACTTTTTGTGCAGTCCTAGTTTTGGTGCGCACAGCAAGGCCACATCTCTTCATAAATCTGTGGCACCACGATGGTGATCCAGTGAAGTCCCCAGTGCCAATCTCTGCAGCAAGACATCTGGCCTCATGTGTGATCATTTCTGTAGATACTGAAAAGCCATGATTCCTGTGACCTGTGATCCACTCTTTCACAGCCACTTCTAACTGTGGCCACTTGCAGCATGCCCATGAAAACATTGTTTCATTTTGTCCATTTTTTGCAGTTGATCCTCCTGTTTCCTCCATTCCTGTATCATTTTCTCAGCGGGAGGTGGCCCAAAGTATCTCTCTGCTGCTCTGTTCCCATGTTCTTTGGCGTACTTCACTACCTCTAGTTTAAAAGGGATTTTACATGAAATCTTTTTCTGCTTTGACATCTTTCCACAATTATGGTAGATTCAGCAGGAGACTATAGTACGCTATCGTATCTTTCTACAACAAAATACAGTGATGACAGAACTATCAGCACTGTGTCCTTCATAGTTATGTGGGCACTGTAGCTGAGAACATCAGTGGATGACACACTGTTGTGGGGAGATCTGCTGCTGACACTGTTATGGGGGAAATCTGCTGCTGGAGGACCACAGGTTGTACAACCCTCTTGTATGGGGACAGCAGTTTTGCACAACCTTGTGGCTCTGCAGCTGTTGCCAAATTACAGCTCCCATCATCCCAACCTGTCCAAGCATGATGGGAGTTGCAGTTTTGCAACAGCTGCAGAGCCACACTGACAGGTGACCCTGCGGTGGAATTTGCCTATGTTAATGTTAATGGGGGACACACCAGTCATGTGATGGAAGCATGTACAGGCGCCGCAGGCTTTCTTCTCCTAAAGTGCCTGCATCGCCTGTACCCTCCTCCGTAGCACTATAGTATGCCGCAGTGGGGACTCCGCTCCTGCTTCCCTTCCTTTGCACTGCCAGGATACCCCTTCCTCCAAGCCCAGGGCCTGCAGCATTGCCCCACTCCTGATGCTGCCGGCTTCCTGCAGCGGTGACCCTGCTTCTGCCTCCTGTGACCCTGCTCCACCGCTGCACCACCCACAGCAAGCCAGGTAAGCTACATCCGGACTATAAGACACACCCCTATTTTCCTCTGAAATTTGGGGGGAGCGCATCTTATAATCCGAAACATACGGTACTTCTGTAATTCACAAGAAAAAAGCTGCCAAATACCCAAGTCTAAATAACCATAGTTTGTCAGGAATTCTTTCAAATGAAAATAATGTCCCATCAACTGTGTGAGGTCCCAAGGTGCTTACTTTAAAGGGAACTATGTAAAATGTTTCTTGTATCTTACCTTCTTCAATAAATGTCTCTATTTTTCATTAAAAAAAAAAAATGATGATGTCCCATGAAAATCAGTGGCTAGTTCATCTCACAAGTCAGCCACACACCGTTTTCCTCGAGACAGCCATCACCACACTGAGGCGTGCGGCAGACGTGCTTGATGTGCACGTCCCATTCATCACAGAATGTTAACAAGGCATGTACTCAAAGGTCAAGATCTAACACAGCTAGCCATTTTTACTGCTGTATCAAGGACATTATTAATGGAAACTGGATTCTGTTTTGTTTTGTTTTGTTTTGTTTTGTTTTGTTTCGTTACCAGGAATGACAGCAATGACGAATACCATGACTAATAGTACAGTTTGGGGCCACTACTTTGATTTGTGCTAAGGCGCAGGCTTATAAACTGTAATATTAACACTAATATGGAGGCTACAGTTCCTGGCAAGGTGGATTAAGAATACCCACCTTCTCTCTCACTAAAGGCAGATATAAAAGCTGCACAGAAAACACAGAGCATCTGAGGATGCTGAAAAGTAAGTGGCAGCAGGTAGACTGGAAGAAAAAGCTAAAACTCCGAGTGCCACCAAACCAGTGGTGACTTCTCTGTTGCTCTGTTCTCCCTGGGATCACCTGGCTTAGATGCCAAAACTGCCCAGAACCCACAAGTAATCATTATGAATGGACAGGATGAACTTGAAGAAGAGTTCAAGTTCACTCCTTTCTAGCCCAAAAGTTAAAAAATAGAATTAATGCTCAGAGAAATCCCTGTATTTTATTGTTTTTTTTTCCCCTGATCTCTCCCACTTCAGCCACAGGCAATGCAACAGTGCCACAGAAGAGCAGCAGAGGTGAGCAGGCACCTAAAACTCTACAAGGAATGATTCCATCTCAGAAACATAGTTCCAAGAACAAGGGGGTGAAATCCCTATTGCTTCTTTCTCTCTCTTGACTTCTACTGCTTGGTTCTGGTCAGCAAAACATGCAGCAGAGCAGGGGAGCCAAAGTCCTGGACTGCTGGCTGGAGACAGCAAAAGAGGGCCTCAGAGGGTCAGAAATTGTCAGAGACGACAGAGAGCATAGAGGTTTACCAGAAAGTGGTATATCACTATTTGGGGCTGCCCTTCAAGCTGCTCATCATGGATCTGACCCTAAACAGCATACCAACGGCACTGACATTTGCACTGAAGTGGAGCACTGCCCAGATCCCAGACTGGACAATGGATTGCACACATACAGGACAGATCCAAATGGCATGGCAAAGGCTTTGAAAGCTGAGCTTATGTTATAAATACAGCCCACAGAGACCAGTCAGAACTTGTAACCAGATAAATCACCTTCTTAAAAAGGAAAAAAAAATTAAAATAAACAGTCTCCATAAGATATAAACAGGACCCAGATGATCATAATATCTGAAATGTCCAGAATGCAATCCGAAAGTACTCAACACATGAAAAACCAAGGAACTCTCCACTAGCAGTGAAAAGACAATCAACAGACTCCAAGCTAGGATCACAAAGGTAGTAGAAATACCTTTACGAATAATTTACAGAGTTAATATAACCATGCTCCAAGAAGTAAGGCAGAAGAACACTGTTGAAACTAATAAAATGATTAAAGCCTCAGAAAAAAAAAAACATGAATAATAATCAAATGACCCTGGCCAGAGGGCTCCGTTACTTGGAGTGTCATTCTGTGCACCAAAAGGTTGAGGTCTAGATCCCCAGTCAAGGCATATACAGCAGGCAACTGATCAGTTTCTCTGTTACATCAATGTTTCTTGGTTTGTTTGTTTGTTTGTTTGTTTGTTTCTCTCTCTCTCTCTCTCCCCTCTCCCTGCCCCCAAAATCAATAAAAATATATCCTCAGGGAGGATTTTTTAAAAAGTAATGACCAAATGGAGATTTTAGAACAAAAATCTTAAATGTCACTGGATGGATTCAATAGCAAAATAAAAGTGATAGAGGAAATAGTGAGTGAATTTAAAGACAATTTATGAGAGGTTATCCAGTAAAAAAGAGAAAATAAATTACAAAAATAAACAGAGCCTCAGACACATGTTGAAAAACAACAAAAAGTCTAACATTCATGTTATCAGAATCCCAGAAAAACAGTGTTATGTAAAAAATAATAGTAATAATAATAGTTGAAAAAATACTGGCTGAAAGCTTCCTATATTTGACAAAAGACATAAAGTGACAGTTTCAAGAAACTCAGCAAAGCCCAAATAGGATAATCTCAAAGAAATCCACACCTAAGCACATCATAATCAAATTGCTGAAAACTAAAGACAGAAAAACATCATGAATACAGCCAAAAAAAACCAACATATAACAGGGAACAATGATTTGGATGAACGGATTTTTCAGAAGAAACCATGAAGTTGGAGAGGAAAAAAACAATATTTATAAAGTGCTGACAGAAAATAACTATAGCCAGCAATAAACACCCTTTGGATATAAAGGTGAATAACATTCTCGGAAGACTAAAAACTAAGAATGCATTTCCAAGAGACCTACTATAAAAGAAATGCTGCCAACATATTAGATAGCCTAGATGAAATGGACAAGTTCTCAGAAAAAAACAAACTACTAAAAGTGACTCAAGAAGAAACAGAAAATCTGAAAGAGACTGTAATCAAAAACTTCCCAGAAAGAAGAGCCCAGTATACGACTTATCCCAAGAATGCAAGTTTGTTTAACATAAAAATCTATCAGTGCAATACACCGTATTAATGGAATGAAGGATAGAAACCACATGATCATCTCAAGGGAAGCAGAAAAATCATTTTTTAAAAATCCAACAATCTCTGGTGATAAAAACACTCAGCAAACTAGGAATAGAAGGAAACTTCCTCAATATATTAAAGGCCATTATGAAAAATCCATAGCTAATACCATACTTAATGGTAAAAGACTGTTTTCCCTCTAAGATCAGGAGTAACAGGTACTTTTAAATAAAAGGTTGCCCTGGCCGAATAGTTCAACTGGTTAGAGCATTGTCCCCATACACCACGGATGCAGGTTCGCTCTCTGGCCAGGGAACATACAAGAAGCAACCAATGAATGCATAAATAAATGGACAACAAATCAATGTCTCTCTCTCTCTCTCTCTCTCAAATCAACAAATAAAAATTTTTAAAAAGAAAAATAAAGTAAATAAGGCTAAAAAGTACTCTAATAATCCAAAAGAAGGCAGGAGAGGAAAATAGAAAAGAAAAATAATAAAATGGTAGACTTAAATGTAAACATGTCAAAATCAACATTAAATGTAAATTATCTAAACACGCTAATGAAAAGACCAAGATTATCCTTGATGAAACACATCAAAGAAGACCTAAAGAAATATATTTTTTTAATAAATTAGAAAATTCAACACAGTTGAAATGTCAGTTGTCCCTAAATTGATCTATAGAGTTTATGAAATTGAAATAAAAATCACTAGCTTTTTTTTGTAGAAATCAGTAAGCTGAATCTAAAATTTAAGTGGAAAGGCAAAGGAACAAGAATAGGCACAAAAATTCTGAAGAATAAAATTGGAGAACTCAAACCATTTAATTTGAAGACTTACGACAAAGCTGCAGTAATCAAAACTTTGTGGTACCGATGAAGGGACAGGCAGACACCAAAGACGACAGACAGTCCAGAAATAGTCTCAAGTGTGGACAGCTGATTTTTGACACATGTACAAACACAACTCATTGGAGAAGGGATACGCTTTTCCACAAATGGTGTTGAACAACTGAACACGTGCAAAAAAGTAACTGCAACTTAATGCTCATACTTTATCTGAAAATTAGTTTGGACTAGATCACAGATTTATATGTAAAACTAAAAAACATTTTAAATGTTTACTGTATGTTAATTTTTTTAAATAAATAAAATAATAATCTTGGCAGGGACTATCCAGGTAAGACAGAATACCCAAGAGCAGAGAAAACGGCCACTGGTGAGAGGCAGGCAGGCAGGCGCTCTCCTGCTGAGAGGCAAACGTGGTTTCAAGATTCCCGCTCTCCACAGGTCACCTGCAGCTAATGACAGAGTGGCAGGGAGAAGAGAGCAACACTGAGAATGAGGTACGGAGGAGGTGGGGAGAGAGGAGTCAATATCGAATTAGTGAAAGGGCTGTGAACTTTAGGTACAGGAAGTCACAACACCCCTTTTTATGCTGGCCTTTTGTCCCCCTATTTCTGTGTCCTCAGGAAGTATCTCATCAGAAGAAGCGGCGGAGGTGGGGGAAGCCCTATCCCATATCATGTTGTATCACTGTGGCTGAGATCCTTGTTCAAATACCCAATATTTTCCACGGATTTGTAAAATAGGGGGCCATAAAAAAAATACAGCTGGAATTCTGCTATTTTGATTCATCTCACAAGTCTGTGACACTAAGCGTTTGCTAAGTCTTATTTTTAATTCAGTCATTTGGGTATAGAGCCCTTGGGACACTGTTAGATACACTATCCAGAAACAGTGGAGTATATGCTATAAAAACACAATTTTACTCGTTATTATAATTCTCCACCTTTATAGTATTTCAGCATATCTTTTTTTTTACTTTATTTATTTATTTTTAGAGAGGGAAGGAGGGGAGAAAGAGAGAGAGAGAGAAACATCAATGTGCAGTTGCTGCGGGCCGTGGCCTGCAACCCAGGCATGTGCCCTGACTGGGAATCGAACCTGCGATGCCTGGTTCGCAGCCCGCGAGTATATAATCTTTAAATTTTTGTATACTCCTGTAATATTTGCCAATAATATTGATATTTAGAATGTGAATTTTAAAGAAGGGACTGTTTTTCATGTGAGTGAATCAATGTGTCAGAGACAAGGGGAGTTTACTACCTCCCCACCCACTACAGGGCCCTTTCCCGTCCACAATCAGAAACGTGCAGATCAAACTGAATGCAGGATCCTAGAACCTTACTCAGCTTCAGGAATTAATCAACATTAAGTGATGTTGACTGCTTACTGGGTGTAAGACCATGTGCTGGTTCCCAAGTGGTGACAAAGGGGCAAAATGTCAGCCACCGAGGTTTCAGCCTCACACAGTGAAAGCCACATACACTGTTCTGCGAAACAGGAACAAAGAACAAGCTGATCCCCATCCTTAAGGAGACAGAAATGTAACTGAAGAGGGGTGATAAATGCATTCGAAAAAGACCTAGGAAATGGTAAGGAACTCCAAATGCACGTTCAGCCCAACAACCATTCTGCTGTGCACTGAAAGACGGTGGCACCAGGAAACAAGGCTCTTGAACTCATGGGCAAGTTCACGAGCCAGTGAAGTTTGGCGGGAAGGCCTACACTGGACACCATGACTAAAGCAGAAGTTCCCCCATCTATTGGGGTCACCTGAGGCAAGATACAGCATGACTTATAAGAACCACATGTGATAGCAATAAACCTATTATAAACCTTATATAGCTTTTCTGTGATGCAGTATTTCAAATTCCAGTTTTAAAACACACATGCATACACACAACTTAAAACACTTTCAAAAAGTATTTACATGATTGAGTTCTGTACCGTAATTTCCTACTTTAACACAAGTCTGTAGGTAACAAGAACTTGTTTAGCATTTGGAGAGCTCCTATCACAAAGACTTATCGTGGTCCCTAGAAGAACCTTTGAACTTAATGGTGACTGCAGATTTCACCTTCTCCTCCAAGGCACAGGCTGACTGACCGTCAGGGAATCAAGTATGTAGACCCCAGGGCTCAGCACCACAGGATGTGGGAGCCCCTGTGTGAGGTGTGTGGCTGTGACTTGTCATATGGCTGGAAAAGGACCCTCTTTAGCGTTACACTCTTTTAGATGCCTTGAGCAGAAAATGGTTCTTGTTTCAATTTTTGAATGTAACAACTATTTCTTTTTTCTAATTATAAAGTATGCTTTGGAGAAATGCTGGACATCACCCACACACACATCTTACTACAAAGAGCCACGAGGGCAAGTCCTTGGAGTCTCTGGAACAGTACAGAGACGCTCATGCATGCATACAGCACACAAGCTGTACACACCTAGGAGAGCTTTAGACTTTACAGTATTTCCTCCTCTCTGGTATGTATCTGTGCCTTGTCATTCCTGTGTGGGTAACACTGCAGAGCTGGGCTTGTTGGTCATAATTCTGGCACCTATACTACTTTCTACCTGAACCACAGGTGACTCTTAGCGGATGACCCCCTTGACTCCCCCACTACTCCCAGTCCTCTGGATCTCATTCCCAAACTGGATGGGGATGTTTATTTTAGCAGGTGGCCCCATCCTGGGGAAGTGTCTCTTGTATCAGTAGACTCTGATTACTTTTCCATCACTGAATGTGGCCTTAAGGGGAAAAGTCCTGTTCTCCTCCTCCTTCCAGGCCTGCTCTTTCAAGCTGTGTGATCTCAGCAAGTCAGGTAACCCTGCTAAACCTCCCCTAAGCTAGGGGTGATAACAGCACCTGCCTCAGAGAAATTGTATGAGGTTTAAACAGGCCAAAACACATAAAGTGCTTAGAATAGGGCTCAGCATGAGCATGCTCCTCAAATGCTAGCTCCCATTAGCGAGGGAGGGGCAGGAGAGGGACTGCACCACCAGTATGCACCCTTGATGAATGACAGGGGCTTGTTCTTAACATGCAGGAGGAACAGGAGGAGAGCAGAGATGCTCCTGGACTCCGGAGCCAGGCGGTGAAGCAGGCAGACAGGCTGATGCAGCAATAGCAAAGACAGTTCTGTGTAGCTTGGTAACTGAGAAACAGGGATTGTGTTGACACAAGCCTAGCCCAATTAGTGAAATCAAAGCAATTGGAAATTGATTTAAAACTCCACCAAAATGCTCCACTAATTGGTGGTGAGTCCATTCTGAATCAGCATGTAAACTAGAATATGCTGAAATAAATAAAAGAATATTATTTTAAAGTAAACTTTGTTTCCTAAGCTAAGATCATTGCTTCATAAGATTGCTTAGCGTCCCTGCTTTAATGTGTGGGCAGCTTGATTTGTATCTGCAAGTAATTCTTTAGTGTGCCTGGGATTTTTTTTGCATAACTTGAGAGTAACTGCTTTCATACAGGTTCGGCATTGCATCATTCTGTCTTGTGTTCATTAAGCACTCAGCAGGAGGAGGATGCACAGAAGAATAAAACACAGTTCCTGACCCGATCTGAAGAAGTTTATGGTTTAGGAAGGAAGAAAATTCACAGGAACAGTAAATCCTTTTAAGGCATATCATGGCTGTTCCACACTCAAAAGAAGGTAAATGGTAACATGTTGTCTTTCCACTACAGAGTCGAACAAAATGCATATATATAAGACAGCATAGAAAAAACCGTCAACAGGTACACCAGGAGCACTCACACAAGAAAAGGAAACTGACCTTACACTGTATATGTCAAGAACAGAAACTTAAGAATCTGGTGAAAAGGGCAGTGTGGGGGAGCTCCTGACCCGCCCCCATTCTCAGGGCCATTTGGAAAAAAGAAAGGGAACCAACCAAATCCTGAGCATTCTCCCTTAGAGGTTCCAGTAGAGGTTCCAGCCTGAAGAGGGGCAGGCCAAGGAGGTAAGCACACAATCCTCAAAGAGTAAACTAAAGCCCTCCAGAGTGGGACCCCACACACACCACTGGGAGCCATGGGCAGAGACAAGAAGTGCCCAGGTCTGCCATCTTCCTGGGCACCATGCTGAGCTGCCCTAAGGAGTGGGATCACTCCCAGGTGGAAGAGTAGCCTGGGTACAGGTCAATCACGGACACCAGAGGAGCCAGCAGGAACCAGGTCCCAGCAAGGGCCCTTGCCAGCCAGGACTCCACATTCCACCTCTGCACCCTAGAGCAGAAAGGAAGGCTGACAACGATCCCCAGTTCTCCACCTGCAGCCCCAGAAGGAAACAAACTTCCAGATAAGACAAGCAGGGAATCTGGGAGAACTGACCCAGCATCCCTGAGGCCACAGGCAAGCCCCTCCTCACCAGCCACTGCACACTGAAAGGAAACAGCCCGGCAAACGTGCCAAGGTGGTTCCCAGGGAGAAGGCAGGACCAGCTTGTCTGGAGTGGGCCGAGTGTTCAGCTAGGAGTCCAGCCTGCTTCCGGTCCTGGATACAGAGAGAGCCAGGGAAGGTGCCTGACCAGGGAGGGGGTTGGCAAAGAACAGCGGGATGTTACCATGGTAAGCCTTAAAGTGTGGTTTCTCAAAATTATGGTCCATCCTTCCCAGCACCTACGACAGTAAGTGGCAAACAGTAAATACCTCATTACAAGCACTTCATACAAGCAAGCACATAAATGCAGGAGCCAGTGATGCATGTGGCAGTGGCTGTGACAGAGAGGGCACAAGAAGGTCGATTGTACTGGGCAGGATTGCAAGTTTCTGTACCCACTCCCCCTCTGCTCACGATGGTCTGGCCAAGGTGACAGAGGCTGGGGAATCTCGACAACAACTCCTCGAGGCTGCACTTACAGGCACTTGAGAGAAACACATCTCCTTCAGATGAAGGGCAAAAGGGGAACCTGCCCAACTGTGAAACTGAGCAACACTTTGGAAAGCTACCATGTGACCCTGCCGAGGAAAAGCACTCACTCCTGTGCAATTTAAGTGTCCCTCAGCACTAAACTGAGGGGTAACATTTTCTTTCAGACTGAAATCTGGCACCCTGGCCCAACGAAAATGTATTCCCTCAACTATGAAAAGAGTCGTCTAATTAAAACCTGGCCAAAATAAGTGAGGAGAACTGTATGTTCATCAGTTTAAGATGTTTTTTGGCATAGAAATCCCCCCCCACAAAAAAAAAATGTAGCTTTAAAGAAAATTTGGCAAACAATTAGGCCCTAATCACTTTGCCTTGATACCTATTCAAAAGTTTTAAATGGGAATGATATCATCACTGTAATTTTATTTATTTCAGAGGGAGCTGACAAAACAAATTTTAGAATATATTTCCACCTCCAAATTAAGGATATAATTATCCATTTAATTAAAAAACACTCTGGGTATACTCCCCCTTATTAAAATCTGCATAATTCAAAAATCCATAACCCGCCCCCTACCCCACCAAGCATTCTCCCTCGCCACTTTCCAAGCAGACCAGGGTCACAGGGGCCTGGGGACTTCTTGTGTGCTTCTCCACAGACAAGAAGCAATAAAATAAAGACATCAAGAGACTCCGAAACAGTCTGCAGTGACTGACTGCAAAGAAGACTACAGAACTACCAACCTCAGAGAACAAATGAAAAATTACCCAATCTTCGAAAACCATGTTGCATATCCATGGAAAATCTTCAAAATGAAACCATGAAATAAACATCTTTTCAAACAAGAAACTGGCAGTGAGCAGGCCATATGGTTGCCTGACCCAACCATGGGGCGGCCTGAGAGTCCAGTGAGCCTGAGAGTTCACTGAGCGTCAGGCACGCAGAGCGGGAGAGTCGCCTGCCTCCGGGCACCAAGTCAGGGACAGAAGCATGGGCCTGGGGTGAAGGGAGCGTCCTATGCCATCGGCCCCTCACCGTCACTCCAGGGTCACTTAGCACCACTACTCACTGCTCTTGAATACCTTGACGGTCTGGGAACGTTACAAGCACAGAGGGCACTTGGCTGCTTCTCTGCATTGCCTGATCCAGGTGCTGCTATCTCACCAGTTCAGGACCAGAGTGGCGGCGTGTACGGAGAGCAATGGCAAAGGCCAGCCCACCCCACTGCTCCTGCCGCCGTCACCAGCACCCCTGGAACCCCATTCCTGGCTCTCCTCTCCTCCAGCTGGCCCTCCAGCTGGGGTCAGTGAGAATGCTCTTTCTTTGATGGGGAGCCCTTTACCACACACTGCCTCTTCCTCCCTGCGGCCCTGCAGAAGTCCGAGCGCACAATCAGGCAGCTTTCATTTCAGCCTCCCCTCCCAGGTTAGAGCAGCTGGAATCTCCACTGCTCTAACATGATTCCATGTGCATCCTGGTTAGATAAGCAGAACTCCTCAGGAGAAAAAAAGTAATCCTTTGAGTATTTGAAGGAAAAACGACTCTCCCCCATGCTCTCTCATTTACTCAAGTGAAAGGGTCGGGGTGAACAGAGAACAGGCACATCATTAACAGAAAATACAGGGGTGGGCAAAAGTAGATTTAAAGTCATTTGTATAGAAAAAAGACATGCAGGCTATGATTATTACAATACAAGAATAAACTGGATTTTGCATACTCACAACTGTAAACCTACTTTTGCCCACCCCACATAGCAATTTAAAATGTGTAATTAACTTGAAACAGGTCTGAAAACCACTCTGTGCTATCTGCAAAGAAAATGCTTGACAAGCCAATAGAGAACATGAAGAATTTTTTTAAATGAGCATGACTCCAAGGGCAAGAACAGTATCCTTAAAGAAATTAACTTTTAAAGAATTTTACAAGTTTGGGGTTTGCATTTAAACACCACTGCTTACCACAGCCCTCTGCAGAATAAGCACCTATAAACCTGTATCTCTGGGCACAATCATTTGAAACAGCACAGAGACTCTTCATAGAATGTCCCAGAATAGAAATCCCACCATATTCCTTACTTCATGCTCACTTTGCAGAGCTCGAGGCCCCACAGGTTGGTAGTTGACACAAACGAGGGGCTCAGGCCTAGTGACGAGTCACCTGGAGCCCAGTCCACCGCCCAGGGTCATCCAGGGCTACACACACAGAACTTCAAGTGTATCTGTGCAGGTCACTCCCATCTGACAGAAGCGACGTACATCGATTTTTTCTTTTTTTTGCATTTTTTTCTTGTTGTTCAAATACTGTTGTCTCCATTCCCACACCCCACCCCACCCTCAATCCTTCCCCCTTTGGCTTGTCCATGGGTCCTTTACACATGTTCCCTGATGACCTTTCCCCTTCTTTCCCCCTTATCTCCCTCCCCCTAAATGGATTTAGAGGAAAGCACACTGAAGTTTAGGACAATCAGACTCCATCAATGAACACAAATTGTTGTCACATCAGTACACATGACAAAGAACAGCTACTGTGCTTAGCCGTCCTCTGGGCTGCAGAGCAGAACCCCAGGCTGCAGTGAGAAGATTTGCATTTTAATTTAATTTATGGACTGTTTATATCATTCTTAAAGCCCTGTAAGTGTTCTACAACAGTACAGAAATTCATGAAGCCCTGTAAATAACCAGATTATTTAAGAACATTCTATTATTCGCCCTGGCTGGTATAGCTCAGTGGATTGAGCGTGGGGTGTGAACCAGGCATCGCAGGTTCCATTCCCAGTCAGGGCACATGCCTAGGTTGCAGGCCGTGACCCCCAGGAACCGCACATTGATGTTTCTCTCTCTCTCCATCCCTCCCTTCCCTCTCTAAAAATAAATAAATAAAATATTTTTAAAAAAGAATATTCTATTATTCAAACTCTCTTACTGTTCAACAACTGCTTGTCAACCAATTATTTTGTAATTCATGACATTTAACAAGCAAAACAGGATCCCCCATGAATGCCCACCAAATTAATTTACATTTCAGGCAAGAAGGATCTGTGGTCCCCTCTCTGCTGCCCAGTTCCCTCTTCTGTAAAAGGATGAGAATGGCACCTAGGTCTTGCAGCTGGGTGGGCATGAAGACGCCACATCAGGGCCTATAATAACAATGCGCTAGCAGGTAGATGTTGTTCCTGAACACCCAAATTAGGAGAGAATCTGCAAAAGTAACACCTAAGAGAGGGGGAGATGAGTGGGGGCTGGGAGGAGCCAGACACAAGACTTGGAAAGTGTGAGGCTCTGCAGCCATTTACTATCAGCAGAAACAACCCCAAGGCCTCACTTCTGCAGCCCAGCATAACCTTCACTGCTCCTAACAGTGACCCCAGGTGGAAAAAATGGCAGGCTAGGTTCCCAGAAAGGAGGCCAGGGTACACGGAAACATTTCAAGAGTTACCTTCCAAAAGTTCAGCTCTCCGGAGGGATATAACCTGTGCAGGAACACAGCCAAGGTGCGTTTTCTTCTTTGGTTACTTTGTGCGCCATCAACTGAGCCACAGAGCTAGTGCATTTAATATGATTATTTCTAACCACTCTACCAAATCACCTCTCAGGAGAGAAAAGTACAAAGAGGAAGATCAAAGACAAGACACAGGCAGAATGAATCAGAGGACCAAGGGAGGAAGCAGACAACCAAACCACGGAGAAATTTGCACATTGCCTCTGCTCTGTGATGGGAAGGAAAAAAACTTTCCCAATTTAACGAGCCCTTCCAGCCTCCCAGCTTTTTAACGAGCCCTTCCAGCCTCCCAGCTGTGAAACCTGGGCTAACCCTCCCAGGCCTGATGCACCTCTTTTCTGCATCAGCCTCTCGTGCTCATGCTGGAAAGGCTGCCCAGCAATGCCAAGAAGTAGTCGCATTTTACTACACCCTAGGGAAATAGCTTTCGCAGGGGGAGGACATTAAAGGGACAAAGGCAGAACTTGATTGCTTTGTCATTTCCAGCTGTACTCAGAGCAAATATGCCAGTACTAAAAGTTCACAAGCAGGATGAGCAGGCTCAGGGAAAGCAGCCAATGTCCCACCACTGGTCATGACAGCCAGCAGGAGAAGCACTACCCCCATGGGGCCACTGTCATCATCTTTAAGAGCTGGTTGAAAACATGTCTCCTTGGAGAAACCTCTGTCTCTTCTCATCTTCAAAGCCCTCCAGCCCACACTAGGCGACCTCAAAGGTCTCCAGCTGCTTGAGCACACACAGTGTGGAGTAGAGGCAGGAGACACCCATCTAAAGAGCCTCAGGACTTCCCCGAGGAGAAAGACAAAGCTTAAGGTGAGGAGACCGAGTCTCGGTCTCTCTCCACCCTAGACATGGCACGTCCACAGGATGCAGAAAAGAAAGATGACCAACTGACCATAATTAATACAGTCTGCCTCCCCTAAGAGTCACATTTCTCTTGTTAATGACATCTCTAACCCAAGCACAGGGCCTGGCTGCCAGCTGCCCTCTGTCAACACCTACTGAGCAAATGAATGGGGGCAAGCAGGCAGGCGGACATCCATGACCAATGAGCCTTAATGCTTTGCTTTCGGCACACAGTGCTGACGGGCACACTGAACTAAGACTCGGGACACCTACTGATTCTGTAAATAACCCTGAACAGGTCACTCAACATCTGGAGCCTCAGTTCCCTCATTTGTAAGCTGGTGTGCAGAGTACCAATTCCTGCCCCTTTCTTGTACAGGATTGTTGAAGAGACCCAAAAGGAATAACAAAATTAAAGCTCTTTGGTCAAATGTTAAGTACTGCAAAAGTACAGTATGGCCCTGGCTGGCGTAGCTCAGTGGATTGAGCGTGGGCTGCGAACCAAAACATCGCAGGTTCGATTCCCAGTCAGGGCACATGCCTGGGTTGCAGGCCAAGGCCCCCAGCAACCGCACATTAATGTTTCTCTCTCTCTTTCTCCCTCCCTTCCCTCTCTAAAAATAAATAAATAAAATCTTAAAAAAAAAAAAAGTACAGTATGAGAAAATGCAATTTACTACAAAAGGTTTTCTACAGAAAGTCTCACTTCACCTATGTCACACAGGTGGCAAACACAAGGCCGGAGGGCCGAATCCAGCCCTCCACCTTGTTTTATCCAGCCAGGCACCTTGTTCTGCCTGGCAGCAACACCAAGCTCCTTGCCCCTAGTTAAGGAGGAGATACCTTTATACAGACCTAAAATCACATTCAGCCCTTTGGAGGCAACCAGGAGGCTGATGTGGCCCTGGTGAAAATGAATTTTACACCCCTGACCTATGAGAATGCCACCTTAAAGTGTACACCTGAAACCTACATAATCAATTAACCAATGTTACCCAATCAATTTAATAAAATATAAATAAAAATTTAAGAGAATGCCATCTCATAATTTATAAACGTTGCATCATTTGCATAACCTTTGTATATGTTTCTTCATAACCAGGTTTTAGATTGGTATTATCCCACCATGAAAATAAATTTTTAAAATCCCATTTGAAATAGCAAAAAGAAAAATAAAATACCTAGGTATAAACCTAACCAAAGAGGTAAAAGACCTGTATTCAGAAAACTATATACCACTGCGGAAAGAAATCAAGGAAGACACAAACAAATGGAAACATATACCATGTTCATGGATAGGGAGAATCAATATCATTAAAATGTCCATACTACCCAAAGCAATCTACACATTCAACGCGATACCTATTAAAATACCAATGGCTTATTTCACAGACATAGAACAAACACTTCAAAAATTTATATGGAACCATAAACGACCCCGAATATCTACTGCAATATTGAAAAAGAAGAGTAAAGTAGGAGGGATCACAATACCTGACACTAAAC
>PVIA01008039.1:0-76253 GCA_004024845.1 Tonatia bakeri
TTTGAGCCATCTTTTTCATTTTTTATTTTCCTTCGGTCTGGTTGCGGCTGTCACGTGTGGGCGGCGGAGCCTTAGGTGTTCACCAGGGCGGGGCACCCCAGTCGCTGGGTTGTGACGTTGTATGTGGGGTCGGGTCTGAGAGGGAACAATGGCGCCTGCTCTGCTCTCTCTAGGACTTCAGTCTCCTTTGCCACTTCCCACAAGCAAATTGGGCCCTTCTGGTGCTGGCTCCCAGGCAAGTGGGCTTTTGTACTTTCTCAGACTCCGTGGGTTTCCCCGAGGAGCCTCCTGTGAGGCTGAGAATCTCCCGGCCTCAACTCCCACAGGTGTTTTCAGTCGGTGCTCTTAGGCTTTGTTTCCCGGCGCTGGGACCCTGGGTTGCGGAGTGTGTGTCGCTGCCCGTTTTCACTTAGTTTGTCTGCGTGCAAATGTGTGGCTGTGGCCAGCCAGCTGCCTTGTGCGCCTCACTGGTTCTGCGTGTTGTCTCCTGCGCCCAGGGGCCACCGGTCCATCAGCTGCCCCTGCACTTCTGGGGTCTGCCAACTGTGTCTGCACTCTGTGTGCCCGTGTCTGCTAGTCACCGCTTTTTCCTGCCAGGACCCCTCGACCCATCTCCGTAGGCCTCCGACTTCGCCCCTCCTTACCAGTCTGGATGTGTGGTAGTCAGATTTCCGTGTAGTTCATTTCTCTGTGTTTTGGTTGTTTTTTGTTTCTCAATTTTTGTTGTTCTTAGTTTTGGTTGTTTGAGGAGGCACAGTGCCACTACCTATGCCTCCATCTTGGCTGGTGAGTCCTTTTTCTTTTCTGCTCCATCACTCCATCCGTTAACCCCTGGCCCTCCCAAACCATCAGTCTGCTCCCTATTTATGAATCTGTCTCTGTTTTTCTTGTTGGTCCAGTTTGTTCATTAGATTCCACATATGAGTGAAATCATATAGTATTGGTCTTTCTCTGACTGGCTTATTAATAAGCATAATGTTCTCCAGGTCCATCCATGCTGTTGCAAAGGGTAAAATTTTCTTTTTTACTGCCAATTCCATTGTGTAAATGTCCCATAGTTGTTTTATCCACTCATCTACTGATGGACACTTGGGCTGCTTTCAAATCTTGGCTATTTTAAGTAACATTGCAATGGACATAGGGGTGCTTGTTTTCTCTCAAATTAGTGTTTTGGGTTTATTTGGATTAATCCCCAAATATGGAATCACTGGGTTATATGGCAGTCCCATTTTCAATTTTTTGAGGTACCTCCAATACTGTCTTCCACAGTGGCTGCACCAATTTGCATTCCTACCAACAGTGCAAAGGGGCTTCCCTTTGTCAACATCCCCTTCATTCTTTACATCTCAACTCAAGCACTGCTTCCCTAATTCCCTCATCCCTTTGCTAAACCTTATTCATCTCCTTCCTTACAACTCACTCACTTTTCAGCTATATAATTTGTATCATCAATTGATTAATGTTTGTCTTTCCTATTAAATTCTGAGCTATATGAAGGTAGGGATTATGTTTTTCTATTTTGCCTATTATAAAATCATAGAACCTATTGTGATGTCCCCTACCCAGTAGGTACTCAAAAATACTGTCTGAATAATTTTATAATTTAAAATGTAGGCTGGCACAAGAATGAGAAGCTCCTTGGTGACAGTACAAAAACACTTTATATTATCTATAAGAATTAGTATATGACAATTGAGGCATTAACAACTAAAGAGAAGAAATTATTCATTTAATGATATTGAAATAGTGGTCAACAATTTAAGAAGTAACAGCTAATTAAAACTTATATTAAACACTAATAATAAATTCCAGAGAGAAAAATAGTAAACATCTATACTTAAGTACATTCACAAGCCCACCCACATCAAACCACATTCACAATCCCAAGAGGTTTTCTTCCTCTTAAAAAGAAGAGGAAGAAGAATTAAAAATTTATTATACTGATATTTATCATGTATCAAGATTTATTATAGTATCGTAGTGAGAAAGTAGCTTTCTAATCCTAGAAATCACAAAGAATGGACTGACAGATTTGATTGGTGAAAACATAAAACTTCTTTATATTTAACATCTAAAACAAATAAAAAGAAAAAATGATCAGCTAAGAAAAAGGTTTAGGTAGTAAAAAAGTTAATGACTATTATGATTAAAATAAAGTAAAACATTAATTCTTCCACCTCTGGGAACAACCTAATATCCCATAAATAGTAAAAAAATTAAGCACATTCTAGTAACATTAATAACCACTACCATTTAATCAGTACCTACCATGTACCTCACATACATGTTCTCACTTATACTGCACAAATTCATCCACAATGGAATATTATGAAGCTATAAGAAGTATATTTTTAATATAGAATATATACATAATATATGAAATGTAAAATGTGTTATAAAACTTTATAGTTTGTTTTTTTACATAAAAACAATACATAACATGGTGACTATGCAGCATGATGACTATATATAATAATACTGTATTATATATTTGAAAATTTCTAAGAGCATAAAGAAAAGTCCTCATCATAAGAAAAAACAAATTTTATAACTATGTATGGTGATGAATGTTACCTAGATTTATTGTAGTAACTATTTTGTAATATATATAACAAATATCAAATGCTTAGGGTGTACACCTGAAACTAAGATAATGTTATATGTCATTTAAACCTCAATTCAAAAAACAAATTGGTCCCATTTCTATATTGAAAAAACACATAAGTAACCTGAAAAGCCAGACAGATAAATCTTAACAATGTAATATAAATCATAAAAGCAGTGGATGATATGATTATAGAATGTGTTTCTTTATATTTATTTTTCTTTTCTTTTTAAAAAAATTTTATTTATTTTTAGTGAGAGGCAAAGGGAGGGAGAAAGAAAGGGAAAGAAACATCAATGTGTGGTTGCTTCTCATTCGCCCCCTACTGGGGACCTGGCTTGCAACCCAGTCCTGTGCCCTGACTGGTGACCCTTTGGTTCGTAGGCCAGCACTCAGTCCACTAAGCCACACCAGCCAGGGCTACTTATTTTTATTTTTAATTTTCTACAATAAAATTTTACATACATTGCAAACTTAACTAAGCCCTATATTCTTTTATCATCATCATCATCATTATTACTATCTTTATTGACTTTGAATATTTGGTAGTTGTGAAATATAAACTTCTCATCTGACAAGTAGCATATTACCTTTCCACATTCTAGGTTTATTGTAGATAGATGTACAGTAATAAATAGTTTATGCAGGTGCATATAGCAAAGACTACAAATAAATACAACTTGCTTTTAATATGCCTGCAGATATCATTTTTACTATCATAAGCCAGTGAATTTTTAAACATTTATATTAGTTTGCTTATGTGGAACTTTGAAAAATTTTTCGGTAACAATCTAGGAAGTAGTCCAAACTGATAACTCTTAAGATGAAACACAAATTTCACAACTAGTGTTTGAAAACTTTCATTAATTATCTTTCTGTGCCTATTCAAACTTATTGCTCATCATATTCCAATACAGAACCTATTCTTATCAATTTGATTTTATTGCTGGTTCACTACAAATATGCCTACATCCATCTAAGTGTCTTTGTTCAAGTTGTCTGTCCACTCTTCACTTAACTTTTCAGCCAGTCCTAATCCATTTCTTACTTTGCTCTCATTTATTTTTATTATTTTTAACCTGCACAACACCTAGCACAGTTCTAAATGTGCAGCTGGCATGTAAGACATTATGATATCACATATATTTTCAAGGTAAAACCTACCAGTATTGAATCAGCATGGAAACTTTGCTTCTGTGGATACTTAGAATATTTTTATTTTAAGGTTTAGAAAAATCCTTCCTTTTATTTTTTAGATTAGATAACATATTCATCTGATTAAAAATGTAGCACTAGAAAAGAATATGTAGTAGAAAGTGTTTCTTCAATTCTTGTCCCACAGTCTCCTGTCACAGGAAACCATTTTTATTGGTTTTGTACATACACACACACATTTGTGGGACACATGTGTATATATACATATGTATATAAATATACACACACATATACACACACTTAAGGGTTTTTGAATGCATATATGAGTAAAGACAAACACATTCACTCTTTTGGACATTGCTATTTTAAGTTTTAAAAATATTTTGGAGAGCTCTCTATATAAACACATAAAAATCCTCCTCATTCTCTTTTGTAGTTTCAGAAAATTCCCCGGCATATATATAGCATGATTATTTTAAACTAGTCCCTTTAGTGTCACAAAATTAATTTCCAATGTTTGTTATTACTCAAGATACTGTAAGGATCAACTCTGCACTGATTAATAAATACTAATTTAGCATTTGTCAGTTAAATGACTAAAAAGTGAAATTGCTGGGTCAAAGGATATATGCAGGTTTAATTTTGTTAGATATTTCCAAACTGCACTTTTTTTTTAAGATACAAAGCAGTCTTCATTTCAACCACACATTAGAAACATTTAAAATTGCAATTTAGCTCCTCTAAGGTCTACATTAAGTGGTAAAATGCCAAGAGCACAGAAAACTGGATTGGAGGGAATTTTGGTTATGAGGCACTAGGTGGGAATTGAACTAAGGGCTGAACCAATTTATACTCCGATGAGCAATTTATGTAACCCCACAACTTCAACAATATAGAATATTATCTACTTTTGAATCTTGGTCAATCTGACAGATGAAAAATGATAACTCAATGTAGTTTTGATCTGTATTTTTCTCATTATGAATGAAACAGTATCTTTTCAAATGTTTAAAAGTTCTTGAATTTCAGCCCTGACTGGTAAGCTCAGCTGGTTGAGCATCGTCCCACAAAACAGAAGGTTGCTGATTTAATTACTGATCAGGGCAATTGCCTGGTTTGCAGGCCGGTCCCCAGCTGGGGTGCGTAGGAGAAGCAACCCAATCAATGTTTCTTTCCCTTTCTTTCTCCATCTCTTCCCCTCTCTCTAAAAATAAATCCATAAAATCTTTAAAACAAGTCCTTGAATTTTATTCTCTGAAATGTCTAGTCTTTATCCATTTTTCTATGTGGTTGTTGGTTTTATACTTGACTTGTGAAAGCTCTTTATGTATTAGGGAATTTTTCCCTTTGTGTATGATATGAGTTGCAACATTTTCCCATTTGCCATTTTACCTTTTGGCTTTGCTTATGGTGTTACTTATTTTTCCATGCAGTTTTGATTTTCATATAATCATATTTATCAAATTTTTAAATGTCAAGCAGTTGCATCAAAACACAGAACTTACTTTTCCTGTTTAAATAATCTACATAAACCAGTGTTATAGTTTCCAGAGGCACTAAGAAAGCAAAGAAGTGGAATAGAAGGGAAAAGTGGTAAGAAAAACAGATCTATCTAAATAAACAGAATCCCAAAATACATTTTTTTCAGTTTAAAAAAGGGATTTTTCAAACAAAATAGAAACAGAGGCATGGATAAATGGAAGAGACTGACAGCTGTCAGAAGGGAGGGGGATTAGCCAAAGAACATACATGCATAACCCATGGAAACAGACAACAGTGTGGTGACGGCCAGAGGGGAGGGAAGGGGTGAGGGCTAGGTGGAGATGGGCAAAGGTAGGGAAAATGAGGACATCTGTAACAGTGTCAATAATAAAAATAAAAGAAAAAAGGATTCTAAAGATTTTTCAGTTTACTGATCATTTTGTAAGGGAAACAAAATAGATATTTCCACCCTACCCTACCCACTCTAGCTTTTGCAAAGGGCACAAATACACACACACACAACACACACACACCAAATAAGGAGAAGATTGGAGAAGGAAAATGGACAAGGTGGGTCTGAAGTAGTCAGCAGAAGCCTGGGATGAAGTTTTTTATTTACTAGCTTCTAATCCTAGAAGAAATAGAAATAACATCTTTTCAGCCATTCTTTTTCTAAAGTTTGGACTTTAAATTAGTGGAAGAGCTGCATACTTCTGGTAGAGGGGAGAGGACCCTGGACCAAAAAACAAAAAAAAAAAGCAAATATGGTCTTTTCCCAACAAGGATATTAATGAATTTTCCCCCTCCACACCCCAAATTCCCACTACAAACTCTTCCCCCACATTCTACAGATGTTCCACCTTCTTTAATCATGTCCTGAAACACATGGGATCCAGTCAGTTGTTTATTATTGTCTTTGCTGGTGACTCCTACATCTATATGATTGGCTATAAAGTCTTTTCTGACTTGCTGTCTCCTTGACCTCAATAAGTCAACTCAACATGTCCAAAAATATGTCCATTACAAAACTCATTATTCTAATAGTAAGAGCTATCTCTATTTCCTGATTTCATTATTTTCATTGATTCACTTAGAAAATAATGTGAAATGTGCTAGGAAGGATGATAAATGCAGTCCTAAATCTCAAAGAGATCCCAATCTAGAGATGAAGACAGATCTATGAATGTGTAAATATTCACTAGTAGTAGGAACAAAGTACTATAAAAACACAGAGAATGTAGTGATTCTGTTAGGAGAAATAAAGAAAATATCAGACAAGAGAAGACATTTGGATAGCTTTAACGGATATCAAACAGAATTAGAAGGACTTCATACCAACAGAACAGAATGTTAAAGGCATAGTGTATCTTAGAAATACTGAGCTTGCTGTTGGGGGCGGGAGACTGAGTTGCAAAAGAATAGAAAAGTAGATTGGGGCCAGTCTATAAAGGATCTGATATGTCAAATAAAAAATTTAAATTTAATCCTAAAAGCTGGAGAAAGCCAATGGAAGTTTTTAAAAAAACAAATTAACATAATCAGATTTTTAAAAAATGGAAGGGAACTCTGAGGATACTACGTAAATTGAATTAGATACCAGATCAAAGCTTTCTGCAAGAGTCTAGGAAGAGGTGATGGGATTGCACATCACCAGGAGTGAAGCAAAGAGAAACCCTTTCAGTAAGTATTTAGAAATGGAGGACTCCAGCTCAGGAGTAGGGACCGAACAAACAGACCCTGAAGGCAGATGGTTGCCACACAGATCGTTGATATCAGTAGTGGTGAGGTCACATAGGAATTGCCTTTGTAGAGAAAGGATGTGGAATAGAGGGTGGAACAAGCAGGGAAGCTTGAGAAACACTCACTGGAGAGTCAAGCAAAGAAGAGGAAAACCCAGCAAAGCAGATGGAGAAGGAGCAGTAGAAGCAGGAAGGAAACCAGAAACCAACGGGCTTGTGAAAGTCAAGAGACAACAGAGTTTGGAGGAATGGGAGGTGGTCATCATTTTCAACAGGTAAGAGAGGTCAAATAGGATCAAGAATGAAAATGTGTCGTGGCATGTAGCAATTACTCTTTCAAGAAGTGTGGTGAACTAGGGTGGTAAAAAGTTGGTAGCTGTAGAAAAAAGAGTAATTAATTAGAAGGAGGGATGCTTATAGGATAAGGTTCTTCCCTCAAAGCAAAGGGATGGTACAGAGGAGTAGAGATGATTAATTAAATAAGGTCCTAGAAGGGGTAAGAAGGGAGTGAGGGAAAGGATGGAAGCCACACATCGATGGCAGAACTACATGGCAGGATCCCCAATGATAGCAGAGATGCTTTATCAGCCTTAGAAATTTGCCTCCAAACTTTGTTTATGTGGGGAAGAAATAAACTTCCAAGTTGCTATTTGGTGTTTCCTGTCATTTGCAGACAAATGTAATCCTAACTGACACAGGACAGAAGGGTGTTGAAAAATAAGCAAGCACCTCTCTGAAATAGCACAGGAGGTTTAGAAGACAAGACCAATCTGGCATTACTAGACTACCACTAGAGAACAAGGCAGTGGTAGGAAAGGAAGATGAAAATGTAGGCCCAAGTGTGAGGAGTTCAGACTGGATCCTGTAGATAAAAAGTAGCCACACGAAAAGGTATTAAGCAAAGGAATGACATGTTCCCATTTCAGCTTTGAATAGATTCCTCTAGTGGCAGGCTGGAAATGGATCATTAGCAATTGGTGTCTAATGACATAGGCAGGTGATTCACAATGAAGCCTAGGTCTCTACTGTGCATTGCTTTTCTCTCCCCCTACTGTTAGTACTTCAATTCAAGCACACCACTACCTCAAGCATTCATTCAACTAATATTTATTAAGTGCCTCTTCTGTGCGCGGTCCTGCAGATACATTGGTGAACAAGATAGAAATAGTCTTTGCCCTCAAAGATCTTAGTTAGGGATACCAGTGCTGAAAGTTTCATATGTGGTATCTCTTTTAATCCTCAGAACACCCTATGATATAAGTATTATTATTATTGTGATATTTCAGGTGAGTTAATCCAGTTTTAAGAAGTTTAATAATTTCCCTCCCAGCACTAGGGGGGTAGCTTGAAAGGTACCAGTGGTACACAGGGAGCAACTGAAGTGTTTGGCATCAGGGAGAACAGAGACCATTGTCCCTTTGCTAAACCTTCCCCCAACAGAGCTGGTAAACTGATGTCATATTTGAGATCCCAACCACTTGGCTAACACTGTTTGACCCACCTTGGAGACACACAGAGGCTCTGCCCTACCCAATTTATGGCTCAAGCAAACTGCTTTTCCATAAGAATGGCTGGTCTTGGCTCCTAAATCCTATCAAACAAGCAACAGCTGGCTTCAGTGAGCCATTGAGGCAGCCAGATTAAATTCACTGCTTGGTCGGACCTGGGAATCTCCAAGCTCAGCACAAGTAGCAGCATCTCAGATTGCTTTACAGCTCAGGCATGGAGCCCCAGGCAAAACAAAGGTGGGAGCTGACTTTGGTCTGCAACACATGGGAAACCCAAGGGACTGCACACCAAGTGGACAGCTACGGGCCATGTCAGAATACCACCACCTGGCCACTGCAGAGCTGATCCTCCATGGAGGTTGGTGGTCAGTGATCACAGCCAGTCCTTGTAGCTGACTGGCCTGGGTAAATCCCTCACATTGATCTGCCAATAGAAACCAAGTCTCAACTAGAAGGAGTATATACTAAACGCACATGAAGGGTACACCTCTAGTACCCACATTGGGGGATAGTGGAGGCTGTGCCACTAGACCCTACAGGACTCCTACTACATTAGGCCACACTACCAAGGCACAGAGTCAAAGCAGCTCTACCTAATACATAGGAACAAATGCAGGGAGGCTGCCAAAATGAAGAGAAAATGAAACGGTCTGAAGGAACAGATCAAAACTCTAGAAAAAGTGCTAAATGAAATGGAGTTAAGCATTCTATTAGATGCAGAGTTCAAAACATTGTTTATAAGGATGATGAAGTAACTTAATGAGGACCTAGGCAGCATAAAAAAGACCCAGTCAGAAATAAAGGATACACTAATTGAAATAAAGAACAATTTACAGGGAAAATACAGTAAAGTTGAGGAAGCCAAGAACAGAATCAATGATTTGGAATATAAGCAAACAAAAAACAACCATGGAGAACTACAAGAAGAAAAAAGCATCCAAGAAATGAGGATAGTATAATTTGTTCAGGTCACATGGATAGCTAGCTGATAAGTGGTGGTGCCAGGAATCAGACACAGAACCATCTTACTTCAAAGCATGTTTTTAATCATTTGATTAATCGCTATGTTATGTCTCATGCAATTGCATACAATATGTTAAGCAGTATGACTACACGCACAGCAATTTGAACTATTGCAGCTTCCTAACTGGACATTTTCTACATTTAGCATGTTCCAGCCAGACAGTTTTTCTAAAATGCAAGTTGAGGTGGATGGTGGCACAATCTCAGATTAAGGGCACTCAGAAGAAAGATGAAGTTTTGAATGGAAGGTGATGCATTCAAGTCTTAGATATGTTGATTTTGAGATGGCTGTGCATATCCAAATGGACATATCCAGCAGTAATTTCATAGATGAATCTGAAATTGAGGGGGGAAGCAGGGTTGGAAATAAAAGCGCTTGGTATCATTAGCTGAAATCAAGGCAATTACGGAGACTCTTCAGGGGCTTCTGGAAAAGAAAGGAGCAACCTGCTGAGAAAAGGGCAGTGGGTACAGGCCTGAAGAGAATAGAGAAGATTTGGAATACTGATCAGAGGAAAAGGAAAGGGAATCAGCCAAGGGCAGTTGAAGATACAATTAAGTTATATTTAGGATTAGGGTCAACAAATTTACAGTGATATCAGTCTGTGTGGTTGAGAGATTTTCCACATGAGCAATCGTTAACTCAAAAATAGGAAAACCCAGCAAAATTTTATTTTACTAGTTCTTTTATCTGAGTCTGACTGAAGGCCTTACCTGTGAGTCCCCAAAGCATCCTGAATTTATCTTTGACCTGCTAATGAACACTTGACCTAACAGGATCTACTTAAGTCCCTCTGTCTTTGGACTTTGAAATCCTCAAAAAGTCTTTTGAGATTTTGAAAACTTGTTTTTTAAATCATTTTTATTCCCAGCAACCCGCACAGCACTATTTGTACACTTATTCTATCTCCAGGTTAAACTGTGAGTCTGAGGGGCAGAAGCTGTGACTGCACAGTTTTGCAGAAGCATCATTTCAGTTCAATGTCCACGTACAGTATGTCCTCACTAAACATTTGTGGGATTGGACTGACTTTAATCTGGAAGCTAAGATGTAGAAATTAACCAACTGTTTAATACTATTAAGTCGTGATTTTTTAAGCTTTCAGACCTGGAATAAACATTACCTCCTCTTAACCTTTCATTCTCTGTTTTTCATTAACAGGAAATTAGGGCAGCACCACTGTTGTACATGCCATTGTGTATTTGGAGTTTGGGCCTTACTGGTAGCTTTATGGATTCTGTGACCATAGATGAGCTACTAAGTATTTCTGAGCCTTCTGAGTCCCTGTTAGTAAAACTCAAGTGATTGGACATGATGATTGCTGATGTCCCTTATCACTCTAAAACCCAAAGTGTCTATGACCTCTGGAAGGCCTTTAACCTACACCTGAGAACTACTGCCTCATAAAGAGCAATTAAAACATGGGTTCCATGTTTCATTACTGGAAAATGAGCAAATAAATCCTCTCAATATAAAACTGAGTTAATCTACACAGCATATATCACTTCAAAAATGATGATATGGATACTTTATATTTAATTATGGCTTTGACTGCTGGTTAAAGCATTTTATCAGATGCAAGTTTGTTTTTCCACGGAAGGTTTACCCAAAAAGCAAGTGAAAGGGCACTGCAGTTCACTTTGGAGTAAAAAGAGCAGAAAGCTGGAAGAATATGAAACATCACCTTGTATCTCATATGTACCTTGGTAACACTTTCCTTTTTATTTTATTTATTTTTTTTAAAGAAGTAATTTTTTTTAAGATTTTATTTATGTATTTTTAGAGAGGGAAAGGAGGGAGAAAGAGAGAGAGAGAGAAACATCAATGTGCGGTTGCTGCGGGCCATGGCCTGCAACCTGGGCATGTGCCCCTGACTGGGAATTGAACCTGGGATGCTTTGGTTCGCAGTCCGCACTCAATCCACTGAGCTACGCCAGCCAGGGCTTTCCTTTTTATTTTAGATGAGCAATCAAAGAGTGTAAGCAACTTACTCAAGATTACAGAAGTATGAAGTAGCAGGGCTGGTGCTAGGATCCAAGGCTCCCAGTCATAAACTTCCTTTGTTTTAAAACAACCAAATTGGTCAAAAATCTCCTGAAAGACAAAAACAGATGAAGGTGAAATGCCAATTGGTTGAGTTTAAACAGAAATTCTACTTTGTTCTTTCCAGGTTCAATAATAAACAATTCTAGTGATTGGTGTAAAAGGCTGGCAGATGAAACATTCTGACCCTTAAACAAAAATATTTGTATTTTTGCACCACAGTTAGTAAATCAATTGTAAAAATTAAGTAAATGGAAAACAAGGAGAATTAGCAAACCAAGGCAACAATTTTCCTTCACTCTTTTGGAAGACAGACTGAAAACAAAAAACAAAATCCCTGTGGCTCCCTTCACTAGAGCCAGGGTGGTGAGTCCCATTGTAAATCCCACTTATAAAGGCTCATGGCTACCTACAGAGCCTAGGAGTACCAATCACATTAGCGAAGATACCAGATGACCAAAGGAAGCCATGAAGGTCTGGCAAAGCTAGTAAACAAAAGGCAGCATTCCAAATGAATGCCATTGCTAGCGTCTGCATTGTAAAATGCCTGGATTTCAGAATCCTAAAGCAGATTAGCTGAAGGCAACAAAAGATTCAAATAAGATACAAAGAACTTATTTTGACACATTAAGAAATTATCTTCATTAGATCATCAGGTACTTCAGTGTAATTATTTTTTAAAAAATCCACCTAAGTTGTGTTTGAAGAAGTGAGGCCTAGGAGAACAAGGACCTAAAAATGGTTCTTGAATACAATGTGTTCATGACCAAAATTCATGAACCAGCCTTTTTCATTTTAATCTTCTTGACATTTTAAAGGCCTGTAATGACTTTAAAATTTGTTACACACATCATTTCAATTTTACCACTCTGAGCATGAGTGCTATTTTAAATACCAACCAGAAAAACTCAGATCTCTCCAACTGCAAGTGATTTTTCTCCATATTGTTGCATCATTTACAAAGAAAATAAGTAACACTTTTGGGTATGAATTGCCAAAATGAAAAAAAACAAAGTATTAGGTTTTGGTACAATTTCCATCAGTTCACATGCCTGTTTTGCTTTTCTTGTAATGTTTAAACTCATATACAACTTAGATGCTTAAATTTGAAAATATGTAAGAAAAACATTTATCTTCATCAGGAGAAGGCTGACATTTGTTGTTTTCTTGATTTTGTTTTCTTTTTGAAGGGCAGTGAGGTTAGGGAATTATGTTCTACAAATTTAGTAACTTCCAATATTGTTTACCAGTTTTATTCACTAAAGTATCCATATTGCTAAGCCAAAAAATGCTGATATAAAATATAAATAATTACTTATTGAAGGTCCTGTAAGAAGACATGGGCACTAACATGTGTAATATTTGATCACATGACCTTCCACTTAATATTTCCAGGTGTACACACCATCAATCATTCTAAAATTTTACAAGTGTATTTGAGACCCCCTTATCAGGAGTGGATAGCAAATAGACAAAAATGGTTTTAATAATTTAAATAGTCCTAAAAGCCTAAAGCCAAAACTGAGGTATTGTATAACAATAAGAACCTTTCCCTATAATTTCTAATTTTTGAAGATTAATTTCTCTTCATGCCTCCTCAGTTTTGTTGATTATAATAATCACCCCTCACCAAGAACAGAAGTACTTTAACTCCCATACATTGTTTTGTCAAATCCTAACAGGGCCATCATGGGGCTGATTTCACCTAGGGCCTTCAAGCCAGCTGATAACTTTGACTTCATTTGCACTCAAGTGGAAAAACACTGGAAAAGCTCAATTAGTCTGAACTCTGAAAAACTTTTTAGCTTTACCATTCCTCTAGGTTTAAAATGATATAATAATAAAATTATGATAAGATTTAAAAATTTTAAAACATTTACTTAAAAAATATAAGTCAGTGTTCCTTGTTTGACAGAGGAAAGAGTAAATATGGAGATAAAGGGACATGTGGCTGAGCGACGTTTCAAGTTGGTTGCAGAAGAGCAACATACCCCTCCCTGCCCCCAACCACCACCCAAAAAAATGTCCCTTGAAGAAACCCTCCTCAGTGCTGTGGCCTCTCTGGCCTTTTCAGTTTTGTCCCATAGAAAGTGGCCGAAATATGCCCTATCAAGTTAGTAGCAGTGTGTTTTCTCAGATAGCTCCTTATTTGCTGAGAGCATAAGCTGAGTGTCTTCTTTCATTGTCTCATCTGCTCCTCCCTCTCTCTTTGACAGCCCAGAGGCAGGACCAGGAATGGCCTGGCCCTTGCTGCTCCAATGAAAACAGGCCGTGTTTTGACTCTGAATCAAATCATGCTCTACTACTTTACAATCATGTGGCTTGAGGCTGGTTATCTCTAAAATGGGATAATATCTCCTGCATTATAGACTTATAGAGAAGGTAATGGCATATATTAGGCACACAATAAATCTTGTAGTCTCCTTTATACAAATTCTTAACCACAGAAAAAATAATGCCTTTTATACTTTATAGAGTTCTTTCATGCAAATTATCTGTCAATCTTTATAAGATGACTACACTCATAAGTAGCTAACTACTCAAATGCATTTCTCTGACTCCACAACCAATGTTTTTTTCTACTGTGCTGCTATGTGAGGGGTTGTGGTGGTGGAGACTACATTATATTCCTATTGTACAAGCTTCTGTGGGTGAGGGTAGGGAGCATGAGCTGAACTAGCAGGGATCTCAGAAGCATGCAAAGGAAGCAAAAAAGATAGATATACAATCATATGTACCCAAACCACTTAAAAGGTCAACTGCCAGAAAGATAAGCTGCCCTTGAGTTCATCAATAAAGTATCCTTCATGGCTCAAAGTAAGTCAATGAGAATAAAAATGAAACAATTATAATGTCTTAGGGTCTAGTTCTTTATAGGAATGTGATCATTTTAGGTCGGTCAAAGAAAAACTTAGGAAAATAACAGACCTAAAAAATATATTCCTCTAAGGTTGAGAAACTTTTCCTAACTGTCATTGCATACAACCAGCATTTAAATTAAACAAAATTTTCTAAATAACAGCTTACAGCTCTACTGGGAGTTTTGATACACTTCATTTAATCCTCACAATAACATTCTGAGATACATACTGTATTCATTAGATGAGAATACAGACTTCAGAAGATTGAGTGACTTGACTGACAAAATTTGCAGTGCTGCGGTTCAAATCTACATGCTTTAAACCCTGTATGTTGTGTTCTTCAAGCTAAGTTACACTATGTTCTCTAGAAAAGAATATGTGAAATGGTCCAAACTATAATCCTAATTTTATTTAAAACTCAAGAGAGAACTAAGGATTATTAGGTTGGTTAAACATGAATTCACTTACACAAATTGTAAAAATCCCTAAATAGAGATTTCTGAGGTCAGAATGACATCTGAAAAGAATTGGCTGAAAACAATTTTTTAAAATCTTCACCCAAAAATATGTTTTTTTATTGATTTGAGACAGAGAGGGGGAGCGAGAGAGAAAGAGAGAGAGAAACATTGATGGTTTCCTCCCATATGCTCCTGGATAGGTATGGAATCTACAACCTCAGTATGTGCCCTGACTAGGAATCTGCAGCCTTTTGGTATATGGGATGACACTCCGACCAACTGAGCCACTTGGCCAGGGCTGATTTGAAAAACAATTTTTAAATTAGTTCTGGCCTATTATATAAATCAAACTAAAAGAAACTGAAATTTTTACCTCATTCTTACATGATTCTACATAATTAAATAAATTTTGACTTTAGTATTGGCATTTTTAAAACTTTAAATTTTCTAATATGATAGATCTAAAACTTAACACAGAATAACAAAAGTTTCATCCAGGAATAAGATATTTATTCTGTTATAACCTTTCATTCTATTACCTACCCTGGGAAAACTTTTGTTGAGAAGAAAAATTTAAGGAACCTCCAAATGGAGCTAGGTCTGAGGTCCAGTGGCATGAATGGGAAGACAAAGTGCTCTTTACTTTTTTGTAAAAAATGAAGAAACCAAGGGGGATCATAGGAAGAAACAGCATGGAGAAACAGCAGTCACAGCTATGGATGGAGACAATCTATGGCCGAGTGAGGTGAAGTGGGTCAGTCCTGCTTAGTTGGGTGCCCAGAGAGACCCTGAAAGTCATTTTGCTGGTCAGATGGTGATGATGGAAGTGGTGGAAGGTGCTGAATGGTAAATCAGGAGTCACAGTGAGGTAGAATAGAAGGGGTGTTCCCATTTGTTTCAGCAACTGCTGCAGCATTTGCTGTATTTGACCCCAATGTAACAAAACAGAAAACCAGTTGCAGTTACTACTGATTTTTCCTGATAAAACCACTCTGGATACTGAGACACCTTTTCAGTTTAGAATCACTGAGATCGGTGTTTTGCACAAAGTCTAGTTCAAAAGATGGATCAGGGTTACCAGAAGAACATGTTTACTGTGTCGATTCCTTATTCTCTCTTTCAGAGGTTTATGAGTCACTGGTTCTACAGAAGGACTCAGGAATCTGCATTTTGAATAATGCAGGAACAATTGCCAGTTTTAGCAACCCTAATCCCAAATGATTTTATGACATTAGAGTTTGAAAACCATTTATTTGGATTAAAAAGAAGAGAAGAGATTGAAACTGTATGATTATTAAACAGGATACTTGTTTGTAACAATTAACCAAACATTAAAAAGAAGGGAAAAAAAACTTTGCAGTCTGATTTTAGAACTAGATACTTGTCTACTTTGTGCTTCAATCTCCTCCTTTGGAAAATGTAAACAAACCAGTAATGGTACCTACTAATCTCATTAGCAAGCAGGCCCTTAAGAGCACAAGAGAGTTAGGAAAGGACCTTTTGCCATGACGATAGCAACTTGCTCCTAGGATAAGCATCACATCTACCTTCCACCAATTTTTGGGTGCCTGTGGCCTTTGACCTTTACCTGTTCCTTTCAGGCTGGCCCTTTGGAGAAACTGGATCTTTAAAAAAAAATTAAACACTGTTTATCAACTAGGTTTTGACTGTGAAACTTTAAAGAAATCAATCATTTGGAGCATTAAAAACAAACATAAAAATTCCAATACCTTCATAAGAAATACTGTTCTCATAAAAATACTTGGGATAACACTTCGCTTAAAATGCAAAGAAAAAAACCCAATTCCTCTAGATTTTGTATTCTACTTTTCCCCTCCAAAACGGCTTCTAATCAAGTTTTAAGTAATGCTAACTAGACTCTGTGATACACGAAGGGTCTGTTTCTTCACATTCATATTGTGGAATATTCAACTCTGTAATGAGAGCCATCTAGTCTGTAAAGTTCTGAGGTAAAGGTACTCCTATTTCATGCAAATGATACCCCTATTTCATGGAAAAGTTGGACAAACAATTGCAATATTGTTAAATACCAATCACTAAAGTATTTCATTAGAGAATGGATGCTAGAAGGAAGGGGAGTTCTGAGAAGTCTGCAGAGATAAATTCTGATGACTGGCAGTATCCTGGTGGTTACTAAATGGTGTACTGCTGCCTGAAACATCCTGCTCTGGGTTGCCAAAGTCAGTACATGCCATAAATGGAAACAAATTAAAAAATTTGTCACACAGAGTTCATGCAAACAAGTAAGTATAGTATGACACTATGTAAGGGGGACATAGACTTTGTTTGCTTAAGGTTTTTGGCTGTATCACTGTCATTAGGTCCTGCTGCTTTCCTACTAACAGATATGTAGAAGGCTGAGTTGAACTTCATCTGATGTCACCCCCAATTCAAGGACTTTATAATGATGTTTCTGGACTATTAAAACAGTCAGGGTTTTTCCTTATTGTAGTTACACAAGTGACTTTACAGAAGGAAGGAAGACACCTGATTCACACGACCAGGCATAGCAAAGGGAGCATGTGAACTTTCAACAAAAGAGGAAGCTTTGTACCAGATGTGAAGAAGTAAAGTTTATTTTTCCATTTAGCTTGTTTATTTAAGTAAGAAGGAAGGAGACTGCGGCTGCTTCCCATTCCAAACTGCTCAGGGAATGACCTTTTTCTTTCTTTCTTTATAAATGAACAAAGTTGGCTATTGCAGTTTCCAGAGGGATCTGGAAAAGAACCAAGTCACTAATGATTACATTTCATCTGTAGCTAGTTTAACCTTTGAAACCTGCCAATCCACAGAGAAGATCAAGAAGGAAGGTCAATGCAGCCTTACCCATCTAGCATTCTCTCACTGTTTAGATGGAAAATGATTTATTAAGGAAATTATTTTAAGAAATGCAAATCAATTATAGAGACCAAAATCAAGGTCTTTCTAAGATTCATTTAACAGCTGAAAACTTCTTGAGTCTTAGTTTATTTTCCCTTTTAATCATTGCGTATAAGAAGCAGAGTGATAGAGCTTTTAAATTTAAAACAACATAACCAAAGAAAAACATCTTTTGTCCTTGACTCATCTATCTTCTCACATTATTTTGGTCTGACACACCATTTGTTTCTAGACTGAAGATCTTGGTATATAGCCAGACACCCAATATCTTCACGAATTGCTGAAACATTCCTCTTAACACTGAAGCTATTATATGCTACTAGCAAACAATATAAAATACAGCACAAAGCAATTACTGGTATTTTGATCATGTATTCATTATCAGAAAGGCCAGGCTACAAAATATTAAATGAATTTCCTCTATTATTCATTTACACACCCATTTTTAAAAACGCATACTTTCTCTTTTTCCCTCATAATATCCCCTCATACGATCTTGAAGGAAAATAGAGAAAACCATCACTAAGATTAATGGAGCAATGGAAACATATTTTAGGTGCAAATGACCCACTTTTATGTAGTGCCAAAAACAACTCCACAAGGGTTTAGGAAGGAGAAACCTTGAAGTTTCTTTTCCACTGAATTTATGCTGCTGGTGGTGATGAATTGATTGTTCTCCTTTAATGGAAGGGTGAGAAAGATAAAGAAGCATTTTCTATAACTGGCTATATTTTTATTAATTAATAAACAGTTTTGTCTTCAAATGTTATAAATCATCGAGATGAATCATTACCAGTTTTAATTAAAGCCCTCTCAAAAGTTAACTCATTCTGCTAAGAGTGCAAGAGTGGCATAATGAGATGATTTTTCTTTCAGGAAGACAAAAGGGATTGCATCTACTTCCAGACTTTCATTTCCTGAAATTATTTCTTAAACACTTTGTGTGTTTCATAAAAATGATTCCTTTTTCATCTTCAAAACTCAAAGTGAAAATAGGATTGGTAATATATCAAATTTTAGATCCCACTTGAAACTCTATACTCCTAAATTTTGAACTCAAATCTATTCCAAGTGTCATGATCAAGTGTGAATTAAAATAAGACTCACTCTTTTGGCCATGGCTGTGACTGTCACAGTAACCTGAATCCTGTCCTACAATTACTACATTTTCTTCAAAACTTACAATTACTAACATCAGTTAATACTTAATGCTCAGTTTAAAGATTTTGTCCCCCTGCAATCTAGTAGTTGATTTTTAGATTTTTATTTAGTGTAGCTACCACTTCACAGTAGCAGTGCTGGGGGCCCAGGGAAGGAGGGAAGGAGTGTTTAGAGTGGGATGGTCACTGCAGATCTATTTTAAGGCTTGAATATAAAAGTGTGCAACTGGTGATACATATTCACTGAGCCACTAAAACAATACATTATATATAGTATTAACATTTGAAACAGCAAATGAACACATATACACGTGTGTGTGTGCGTGTCTACAAATGCACACACGTACACAGTAATGCAACCTTCCAGCCATCACACTCTGGGACACCTCAACTGCTTCACCTAGAACCAGTTAAGTACCTGGAAATAAGAGAAATATAAATTTTTATAGTGGATTAATGAAAGAAATGTGATTGATTTGTATTTGAGGTACCGGGCAACCCTCAGGTTTAAAGCAAAAATAGCAGTTTACCAGCAACATGACACACAGGTTCTAGAAGAAGTGACAACTCATCTGAATGTAACAGTCTCCATATCTACAAGAAGTGGGCAGTGAAAACACAAATATGGCTGCTCCACATAGCGCAGGAGCAAACAGACCTGCACTCAATACTTCGGCCACTGAGCACATTGCTGTATTTCAGGGTAGCACAATAGCACATCTTTATAATTAGAACCCTGGGTCAGTTAATGTGCATTATTTAAAACAGGGGTCCCCAACCTCCAGGCTGCAGACCAGTACTGGTCCAGCCAGTTAGGAGCCAAGTCACATAGCAGAAGGTGAGCTTGAATGTAATGATCTTAAATCGTCCCAAAACCATCTCCCCCTATCCACCCCCAGTCCATGGAAAAATTGTCTTCCATGAAACCAGTTACTGGTGCCAAAAAGGTTGGGGACCACTGATTTAAAAGAAAGTATTAAGTAATGTATTGTAGGAAAATCTTTCACCAAACTAATAATTTTAAAAAAAATTTAGGGCTCAGTCATCTGGAAAATAAAATTATTTGAATGAACTTTACTACTGTTATGCTTTATGCAATGTATTTTGTCTCTAACTTTCAAAGGTTTTTCTGAGTACTGCTTTGTTATGCTTAGACAATACTGCTTTGTTATGCTTATGAGGAATGTAGTATCTTAAATATTATCACTATTTACACCTAGATTATACAATTAAGGGTTGAATTTTTTAAGGACATCTTTTCAGAACACAGTATTATTTATCTTGTTAAAAACTGTGTTTACTAATCTGTTATACAAGTTTTGGGTTGTACTGCCATATCTCTTCTTGTACATTATTACAACAAGACACCATTCCTGGCTTGTAATAAGTTTCATCTGTGCTATTATTATGTTATTTTAAAATCTGATTTAACTCAGGTACTAAGGCTTCTGGACAGATATGCATGATGAACAGAAGGAGGAGTTGCTTGAAATAAAAATGCCTGATTCATTAATTCCCCGTTGAATATCACAATGTCATGGATGTAATCCACCAGTCTTGGAGAATGCTGAGAAGACAACAGAATAAGAAGATTTCAGAGTAGCTGAAATCTTTAACTCTCTTTGAAATTCTGTCACAAGTCAGAAGGGTAATGTCTCTTTTCACCCAATGAGAAAGCTGTTCTCACACGAGCATAATTAATCTTCTGACACCATGACAAAGAAATTCCTTAAAAGGATTTCTCTGATTTCCTCTCAAGACAGAAGATTGTCTTTATCCATCATCTGTTCTTCCTGATCCCTTCTTTTTGAATATCCACATCAGCAGAATTGTCCATCAGAAGAGACAGCAGGAGGGAAATCTCTGCATGATTGATAGGCCCCAATGCTCTGCAGGCCTATTTAAGTGCAAGCATCTATTGTTGCAAACTTACTTTACAGCAGTTAAACAAATATAATAGTCACCAATTCAACCATTGTGTGGCTTAGACTTGACTAAAACTAGTAAGTGAAGTTTGCTAATGACAAGGCACTGATTTTGAAGCCAGATTAAAAACTCTACAGATAAATTAGCCTGATGTCTACTTTAAAAGAATAAAATTCTAAAAGCCATGCAACAGTTATATAAACTATTGAAAGTGTTATATACTATATTGTATATAGACAGACATTTCCATTAAAAATAAAAGTCTGATACTTTTAAAGATTTTATTTGTTTACTCTTAGAGAAATGGCAAGGGAGAGAGAGGAGAGAAACATCAATGTGTGGTTGCCTCTGCCCCCAATGTGGGACCTGGCCTGCAACCCAGGCATGGGCCCTGACTGGGTTTTGAACTGGCAACCTTTTGGTTCACAGGCTGTGCTCAATCCACTGAGCCATACTAGCCAGGGCAAAAAGTCTGATACTTTTTATCCTTATAGTCATTTAATACTTCTTACCTATATCATGGTTATTTGGGGGAGGGGGGGAACTCACCAAAACTATATATGTTGCCATCCAAAAATATCAGTGTTTCAAAGAACAAAGTGTTCCCAACACTTCCTTAAATTTTTATTTTTCAGATTCAACATAGTAAAGTTTTCTTAGAGAGATTTAGGTATGTCTGTGTCTTGTTAGCCCCATCTGTAAAAACAAAACAAAACAAAGCCCATGTAAGATTTCTTGTGAGTACCTGCCTTTTTCTTGGGTGGAATAAATGAACTGGAGGACTAAAGGTCATTTCAAGTGGAGGGGCAAAGTATAATGGACAAAGGCCCAATCCACAGAAAATGCAAGCCTGGTTCCACTTTCAAAGCAATCTACATGAAATGGAAACAGATCTACAAATCTCACTAGGCTTGGTAAGTGTACACCCAGTATCAACAGCAGAGGTTACAGCATGCTCTGTGTTCTTTATAAATGCTGCCAAAAAAAGGCCACTAGAGCCCAGATGCCAGGACACATTGACACTATGAGTTCTATTTGCACCACAATGACCTTGACTACTCAGTTCTGGACCGGCCCTGTGAAAATATTTGTTTATCCTTCCAATCCCCAAACAGTGAGGCTAGCCAGCCCTCACACTGGGGCTCCCCTTGGCGTGGTTACTAGGACAGACTGCCATTGCCTGACCCATCCTGGGGCTGCTCCATCAGCTAAGAGCAACTGATGGCTGGCCCATAGCCAGACCCACATGTTGTGCAACGAGTAGCTTAGTTTTGGTTTTTCTTAAATTACAGAGCTATATTTGGGATTGATTGCCCCTTTCAAGCCCTAAGAAAAAACAGTTATATCCAGGATAAACACCTGGTAAAATCCTGTGGATAAGCGGGATGCCACGTATTTTGAACATAGAATATAACACAGAGTTTACTTACAGAGAAGCTAGACACCAACAGAGAACAAGTTGGTAGTAAAGTAACATGGAAGAGAGGGCTAGGTGGGGAATGCAGGCAGACATCCCAGAAGGGACTCTAAAGTGTTCCTTCACTAGCCCAGGACCCAGAAATTTCTCAAGGGCTCACCATCATCAACAACTCCACACTGTTGTTAACAGTGAATCTGTGAATGGTTAGTCTTTCCAACAGGATTGTGTGTGTGTTTGGTGGGGGTTGGGAGGCAAGAACCAATCCTTGTTATTTTTGTATGCCTATTATACACTGTACATAGCATTTTGTCAAGGTCACTAAACACTTAACTGGTTAGAATGGAACTTGAGTAAGATTATTTATTAGGTACTACCCTAGGCCAGTTAGTTGTATAAGATTCAGGAAGGTCAAGCAAATTTTCCTCTCCCACCCCCCACCTCCGCCACCCAGGGTCCCTGGGGGAAAGAGCAATGAGGTCTGTGAGATTCAAATCCAAGTTCAACAGGAATATCCTCTTGCCTATTATAATCCTTAATGAGAAAACCCTACCAGTGTGTATGGGAAATCTCTGTACCTTCCTCTTAATATTACTATAAATCTAAGACTGCTCTAAAAAATTAAGTCTTTAACAAAAAAGCCAAAAGTAAAACAAAATAAAACCCACTAGTGCTCACAAAAACTCAGGGAAAAACAAACATTTCATTCTTTTGCCCTTCAGAGATATCTTTGTAAAAAAGGATCAGTGGTAATGTGATCCATGACAAATATTTATAATTGTGTTCATAGAATTTACTTTGGATTAAGACATGCATTGACTGAATCCCAGCTTCTCCACTTCCAAAAGTATATGTAATTCAATCTCCCTTTGCCTCAGTTACCTCATCTGTAAAGTACAGATAATAATCATGCCTACACCTTGCAGGGTGTTGTAAAGGATTAAATGTAAATCCTGGCATTTGGCAAACAGCACATAGCAGCAGATTATTATTCATTCTCTGGTGCCCTTCTTCACTTCAACTCTCTAAGTGGGAACATACAGCTCTATTTCTGGGAGTTTATCTTGAGACACACACACAAATGCACATGCACACACACACACACATGCAACCTTGGGATCTTTGGTGCTGAGAAAGGAATAGGCCTAATAAATTTAGCTAAATGGACACTTCTGAGTGATTGACAAAAAAGAATGAGGAAATTAGGCAGAACAAGCAAGGAAGAACAGGGCAGGCCAGGGTGACACAAGGGCTGGAAACAGACAATTTCTCAGGCGTCTATTTGAACTATTTAAACTACTGCAGTCCTATGTGTGCCTCATTCTGCCCCCTCTGGCTCAGCTTTACCTCCTGGTTTCCTGGCTGTCTTGGCTGTTTGCAGGTTAGGGTCTTACTGGTATACACAAGACACATTCTGTAGCTGTTTTTATTTCCACTGAATTAAAAAAATACTTAATTCTGTTCTTATAGGTGCCAAACATTGAGAGATGCCAATGATACATTTTGTAAATTAGACCATACTATCCTGAAGTTCACAGCTTGAAGGAGAGACTGATGTGAAAACTACATACCATGTAATAGAGAACAAAGTGTAACAGAGAACACGGAAGAAGCCTGGGAGTGAGGCGGGGGGAGCTGAAGTTTGTATGACAGAGAAAGGATGGGGTTGAAGACATTCTGCCTAAAGGAACTGTGGGGCAAAAGAAGTAAGTGTCTCTTAGCATGTCTGAGTCCTAGAGTGCATGAAAGCAGAATGGCAGGAATCAGGCTAGAGAGTGAAGCTAAGTTAAGAAATTAGGCTTTAAAAATACTTTTTTTGTTAATAAATAAAGGGGGGTCCTTAAAGATTGTAGACTAAAGAGTGACATGATCAAATTTGTTTTTCAAAAAGATAATTCACTGGACCAACTGGAAGACACTGGAATGGGAACAGAAGAGGAACATAAAAATTGGAGAGCTTGGGAAGAAGATGAATTAAATGGTCTGGCAAAAGGCAATGAAAGACTATTCAGGACTAATGTAGGATGTTGAAATGATGGAATTTAGTGACGCACTAGACATAAGATGTAAGGAGGGGAGGAAAAACCTAGAGTTACTGGGAAGTTTCTTGTTTGAGCACTTGAGCAAATATTGCGCTATTTGTTAGCATATGGTAGTGAAGGAAGTGTTGCCTTGTTTCTGTATGTGTAGTTCTGTAGAATCACAGACTGAACTTCTTCTTCTTTTTTTTAATGCTATGTCATTAACTCCTGGACCCAACAGGAGGGAATTTAAGAATAGATCGACACCTTAAGAAAATAAGATTTTCCATTTAACAGGTATTCTTTTATTTCTACTTTCTTTCAAATGAATCCTATGATACCCACAATAAATTCTAATTTTTAACAGTTGCTCCAGAAACTCAAAGTTTTATGGTTTATTTCATAAACCGAATGGCTCACTGGATTTTGTGGCAAGGCCAGTCTGTAAATATGAGACAGCAAGGTGCAAAAAGAAAAAAAAGAGCAGACATCTGCCAAAAGGCTACATGTGCCAAATGGGAAATGAGAGCACATTCAGAGAAACAACAGGCTGGTTAATGCCACTCTTTTACTGCTAGGGAAGTTTCTAAATGGGAAGAACCTGTTTAATGAGCAGGTCAAAGAGAACACAAATCCTTTTTAGAAGATAGCAGCAGTCTTATTCTTATATTATTATTTTAGGGACATCTATTATATCAGATTAAAAGATATTTGCATTAACAATTAACTAAACTGTTACAAATAAAAGCAATATGACATTTTAATGAAAAGCAACATAGTTTAATCACTAAATTACATATTACCTAGCACATTCACTTTTATAAAAAGAACATACAACTACTACTGAGAATAAGGAAGGACTGAGGACAAGATGGTGGGAGCTCGATCAGTCTTGAACCATAAGGTGTACTTAGGAATGGGAGCCACGCATAATAGAGCAAAAGATTGGAAAGAGCCTGGGACCATCTCAGGCCTAGATTGTCTCCCCTGAAGTTTTCTAAAAGTGAAAGAAAAAGAATATGTATTTTATATCAGTCACTATTTCATACCTGTTTGTTACTCATTGCCAAACCTAATTCTAACAAAAACAATTCCTTTCAACATTCTTCCTACATTTTCTTAGTTTTTGTTGTTTTGGTATATATGTATAATTTATCTCACAAAAGTAAAAATTATATTATATACACTGCTGGTTTTTATTTGCCAATTGATATTTTCTTACATTCGGGAAAAAATCTATGACAATCTTTGAAGGCTATTACAGAATTCTGTCATAAAAATGTACCATAGTTTATAACTAATTCCCTGTTTGAGGACATTTATTAAGTAGCTTTACTTATCAATGGACTCTCCCAATTTATTATAGCTTACTAGCTAATAGTAGACCAAAAAAAAAAAATACAGCTATACCTTCACAACAAGCCAGCATGATAAATATTCTCTGCCATATAGTGTTGAGCAGTGTAGCCATCATTTCGTTCAATTCAACTTCTAGGTTGCATTTGAGTGCAGAAGAGAGGCACAAGCAGATATTTGGTTATTTGTCTACCCAAGATGAAGAGTAGATTATGCTGCCATTTGTGTATACTTATCATAACTAACATTTTCCCCAGTGAACCCATTCTCTATATTTCACTTATTTCTGATGCCACCAGTATCTTATTCTTAAGTGTTTGAAAGGTACAGTTCTAGGGTTGAATAACCAAAATGCAAATTTTATCTATGGTCCTCATTGTTTATGTAAATTTGGAAAATTCTTTACTCTCTAGCACTCCACTTTCACCTTATAAAAGAAAATGTAAACATTTATATTGTAAGATTGCTTTGTACTATCATTTTACCAAAAAGCTTCAGACTAGAAAAAAGTTTCACTCCCATGAAAACACTATCTTTATAAGCTCTATGGCAACTTCTCTGTCTAATTGGGCAGAAATAAACTGGAATAAATCTCTAACATTGACATGCTTACTTATCACTCCCTTTTCATGAAGGTATAAAACAGAATGTGCAAGAAAAAGTATCTAATTAGGATTTCAAGCTAATTAGATTGATATTATTTTGAGCTTTCTAAATTTTAGATATTGGACAATTACAACTGGGTTACCACACAAGATGTGGGCCTTGTCAAGGTCACACTAGTTCTTTGGAAGAATCTAGACCACTTTATAAGAGGTATATTACTAAGAGAATCCGGAAAGGAAAAGGCAGAACCTTTAAGATCAATATGCTGTCTGTACCTATAGAAAAACAAAAGCAAACAACCTGATAAGACACCATAGGGACCATGGGGACTTCATCTGAATTTAAGGCTTAGATCACTATAATGGCTTTTAGCCTTAACTTCCTTCTCTAGCTGTGGCCTAGAGATCAGACAGACAGTTTCTCTAGACATTTGCTAAATGCTTACTACATACTAAGTTCTGCAATGCTCTTTGCACAGGTATTATCTTACTTAACTTTTACACAAATCCTGAATGACAAGATTTATCTCCATTTTCCATATGAGGAAGCAGGTAAGTGGGGGTGGAGATTTAACCAAGGTTATCCAGATACAGGCAGTAGTAAAGCAAAAACTGACTCCTCATCAGCTCAATAGCTTTTTACTTCAGAGCTTAAAGGAATATGAGTAGATCATGTTTCTTAGTTGAATGAAAAACACTTCATAAACTGATATTTGTTTTATAACTACAAATTTATTGTATAATGATTTTACAATTATTTGAAAATATTATATAGCTTGGGACAGGGGAATTTTTTAAATATATTAGCAAGAAAGTTGCTAAAAGATCTCCACCAGAACCCTCACAGCCACCACCAGGCCCCAGACACTTGGAGTCAGGGTGGCCTGGGCATCACTATTTCACCAACCCCAATTTTGACCAGGTCCCCACTCCAAGAACCAAGCTCCTTCTCCCTGGAGGTGGTACCCTGCCTCCTGAGAGGGCTCCCCAACTGTCCCAGGCACTAGCCTGTTCACCCCCTGCCTCACCCTGGGGCTAGTCCATTGCTGCAGAGGGGTTACAGAGTGAATTTTCAGAGACTCTCGCCAGAGCAGGGGGAATACAACTACCCTCACCATACACTCAATCCTCATTAGGATGTGACCCGCCTATGAACCAGAAGGTCACTAGTTTGATTTCCAGTCAGGGCACATGCCTGGGTTGTGGGTTAGTCCCCATTTGAAGGCATACAAGAGGCAACCGATCAGTCAATTGATATTTTTCTCACACATCCGGTGTCTTTCTCCCTCTCTCTCTCCCTCCCTTCCCCTCTCTCTAAAAAATAAATAAATAAAATCTTTTTTAAAAAGTTGCTAAGAAACAGTAATAATAATAAGATGAATTTTTTTAAAAGTCATAGTAATAAGTAATGGTAACAATAATGGCAGTATAATTTCTGTAAATACTCTTTTCAACAGCTTAAAACAATTTCTGGGAGCATTACCTATTTTTTATGAGAGACCAGCAGCAAGACATGGTTGTTGCTGCCAGTTAGAACAGAAGACAGCATGCTCAGAAAGTCCCAAGAACACAGCAGCATGTAGTGTTCTGCCCAATAATCCTGACTTCATGTCTTCAGCCACCATCAAAATGAGTCACTGTCATTTGGCAGTAACAAAAAAGATCTGGGAGAAAAATGTCAGCTGTAATTTTAAGAGCATTCTAAACATGATATTACACCTTTTCAGGCTTTCTGTAATTTGAGCAAGATCACTCTCCTCAGTCACTTATACAAAGACTGGAACAAAAGGAAATTGCTCATGTCCCAGTTTTGCCAAGGCCTTCAATAACACCAAAGCTAAAGGTGGGCAGATTTACTTTTTGCTTCTTACAAACATATTTCCCTGGCTTACTGCAGTAAGGAGACTATGGCTAGGAACCCGCTCTGCAGTAAAATTAATACACACCCCCACCCCAACCTCTAAGCAAATTTTAAAAAGATCTGCCTATTGTGTGTACCTTTCTACCTAGGTAACAAAGGTTTTCAAGATCATAAAAACTTCAATTATAGCACCTGGGGACTTCTGGTTTGAGTTATTTCAATGTTTGGGTTTGAGCTACTTTAATGTACATTCTTAAACATCATCTATTCGGATGAAACTCTCACCGGACTAAAAAAATGAATTGCCAATGCTCCCCAAAGCACAAATACATCCGCCTTAGTTTCACTCTTTATACTTAGTTTGATACTGTTCTGTGCTCACCATCATCTGCTATACATGTTTTCCATTAATGTGCAAACACCCCAAGAGCCACTGCATTTCTATCTCTGTTCTACTGTTGGCTCTCAAGTCACAGAATGGGGGGAGGGGCGACTAGTAGAGAGAAAAGTAACACCAATGGCCTACTGCACACCAAGTCTTTGTGCTGTTACCATGACACTCCACAGTATTTTAGGGAGTAGCTATTTTATCCCCCATTTTCAAACAAAAATAAAAACAAAAACATCAACAACAAATTGAGATTCAGAGAAGTTGAAAGATTTCCCCAAGGTCACAGAGCTAGTAAACAGGATGCACTCCAAACCCAGATCAACCCTCACTGTCCCACACTGACTTCCTCTACCAAATGGCCTTCATTGTGAAGACTTTTATCATACAAAAGGCAATAAATGCTATTTTAAAGATCAAAAAGTGAGTAGAAAAGTAATCTTTTTCAATCTCGTGAGAACTATGATAAAGAAAACCAATTACTGCAGTATTACGTTGCATTTATTAACACTCTTGGTCAAAACTGTAAGAGGTTGTCTTACATTATTTTTCTCCTTATTATCAATGTAACACATACTCACTGTGGGAAATATCATGAGTAAAGAAAAAGTTCATGTGTTCAAGTATTTTTTTTTCTTTATTGAACTTACTGGGGTGACATTGGTTAATAAAATTATAAAAGTTTAAGGTGTACAACTCTATTTAATATAATACATCATCTGTATATTGTGTTGTGTGTTTGCCTCCCCAAGTCAGGTCTCCTTTGACACCATTTATTCCCCCCTTTACCCTCTTCTACCTCCCCCCACCCACCTTCACTCTGGTAATTACCAAACTCTTTCTGTGTCTATGAGGGGTTGGGTTTTTTTTTGGCTTAATCCCTTCACCTTTTTTACCTAGTCCCCCAATCCCTCTGCCCCCTGAATGGTATCAGACTGTTCTCTGTATCTATGAATCAGCTTCTATTGTGCTTGTTAGCTTATTTTGTTCATTAGATTCCACATATAAGTAAAGTCATATGGTACTTGCCTTTCTTTGACTGGTTTATTTCACTTAGCATGCTACTCTAAAAGTAGACTGAAAACACACTGAAAAAGTTTTAATGAAAAAATGGGTGCTGGATTTTATTAAATGCTTTTTCTATATCTATTGATGGGATCATGCTGGTTTTTTCCTTCATTTTGTTTAAGTGTTGTATTACATTTATTGATTTGTGGATATTGTACTAACATTGCACTCAGAATAAATCCCACTTGATCATGGTGTATGTTTTTTTTAATGTATTGCTGCATCTGGTCTGCTAATATATTGCTGAGGATTTTAGTGTCTATGTTCATTGGGGACATGGGTATATAATTTTCTTTCTTTGTAGTGCCTTTATCCAGTATTTGCATTAGGATAATACTGGCCTCATAAAATATGCTTGGGAGTCTTCCTTCCTTATGAACTTTTTGCAATATTTGAAAAAGAGAGGTGTTAGTTCTCCTCAGAATGCTTGTTAAAATTCACATGTGAAGTCGTCTAGTCCTGGACTTTGTTGGGAGTTTTTGATTATTGCTTCAGTTTTATTAGTTGTAATCTATCTATTCAGATTCTTTGATTTTTCCTGATCAGTATGGGAAGATTGTATCTTTCTAGAAATATAACCATTTTGTCCATATTGTCCAATTTGTTAGCATATAGTTGTTTGTAATATTTTCTTAACAATCCTTTGTATTTCTTTGGTGTTGGTTGTTACTTTTCCTCTTTCATTTTTGATTTTATTTGTTTGGTTCCTTTCTCTTTTTCTTTGGTGAGTCTGATTAGAGGTGTGTCAATACTGTTTATCTTTTCGAAGAACCAACTCTTGGTTTCACTGGTCTTTTGTCTTATTTTTTAGACTTTATTTTCTTTATTTCTGCTCTGATCTCTATTATTTCCTTTCTTCTGCTCACTTTGGGCTTTGTTTATTGTAAAAGTTCAAGTATTTTTTAAAAATTAAAGTTCAATTTGTACAACATGCTTCCTTTTTTTTTAAACACTTTATTTATTTATTTTTAGAGAGAAGCGAAGGAAATGAGAAAATGAGGGAGAGAAACCAGGGACATGGCCTGTAACCCAGGCATGTGCCCTGATTTGGAATTGAACTTGTGAATTGTGGAATGACATCTAATCCACTGATCTACACCATTCAGGGCTCAAGTATTTTTAAAAAATCTCTCAAAAATCAGCACTCAGAGACAATTATATTTAAAATTTTGGCATGTTTCCTTCTCGTTCAGCTTTTTCCCTTCCCATAATTGAGATCAGTCCACATATTTACTATTAAACCTCTTTCACCTAAAATCAATTAAAGATATTTCTCATATATTTAAAACCCACTACTAGACATTGTAACCAGACCCAGGCATCCTTACCAAGGATGCCTTGCTAGTATTTTATAGCCACCTTGCTCTGGTCTACCTCTTGCTACACTGCTCTCCATAAGAGGGGGGGGGGTTCCACAGGGAAAGGAAGATATAGCCACACAGAGTCTGTCATTCTCCTGAGGTACACAGAATCCTGAAATCCCATGACCAAAAGGCCCCACTCAGATCTGTTCTGTAGGCCCATCCCTGAGGGCTAACTTTCCAGTACTATACACTCAAGGCTCAAGGAAGACCAAGTGGTCAGAGAGTGTTAATGGACTTTGCATGTGAAGGTTGAGTGTCCTTCCAAGTGTGTGTAAAGCTCCTCTTGGTGTGGGACTGAAGTAGAGCTGGGATTTATAGGGGGCTGGCTCTCCCCAAGTCACCACATTCCAGCATGGAATTCCAGAGTCCAAGAATATCAAATTTAAACCTGACCTTCCAGGTCATTTAGAAGGTGTATTTGTCAAAGTAAGAAGATGAAATATATTCTAACAGTTTGGTAGTTTTATTTACAACTTTAAAATATTTAGACATGTTATGTGAGCCTCCATTTGTCCTCATGCCCTGGAACCCAAAAATGTTGTCACAGGAGGAGGCTGATAATGGCTATCATTTTTTTCATTTTATAATACAGCCATTCTTCTAGTGTTGAAAATGTTAATGGTTCCTAAATTTTTATTTAGAGTGACATGTTAAATATCCACACATAAATATTTGCCTTCATTACTGATTACTTCTTAGGATATACTTCAAGAAGAAAAGTACTGGGCCAAAGGGCACAAACTCTTAATAACCAACATCTTCAACAAGTGGTTAGAATAATAGGAGATCTCACTGAACACACCCCTACCACTCTATGGCCTACCTACATGATAAATCCACTGACCTACATTAATGATTACAGACGCATGTCTATCTTTAAAGGCTTTTATATATGGTCATTTGGTTTGCAGATGGGAAGCTTACTTATAGAATATGTTTTTTTTTTAATTGAGGCATAATTGATATAAAACATTATGTTATTTTCAGGTGTACAACATAATGATTCAATATTTATACAGTTTGTAACATGATCACCACAATAAGTCTAGTAAACATCCACATAGTATCTTGCGATATGCTTTGAAATACATTAAATTTCAGTCCTTATAATCAGAAATGGAAAGCTATGGCCCTTGGGCCAAGTCCAGTCTGCAGCCTATTTTTATAAAGAAAGTTTCATTGGAAGACAGCCATACTCACTTGTTCCTAGGTTGTGTACATCTGCTTTCACACTACAATGACAGTTAAGTAATTGCCACAGAGACCATATATGGCTAGACTACAATGCCTAAAATATTTATTATCTGGCCCTTTAGAGAAAAAGTTTGATCCTGATCTATTTTCAGCCTCAATTTAAAATTAACACAGAATACAAACCATGAGACAGGAAATTAGAGAATACCGAGTAGTCATAAATCAACAATAGGTTCTTCCCCATTTCACAAATAGTATGCCCTGGCCTAAGCAAGACTGGCATTTTTGTTTTGGTGGTCCTGTAAATATCTTGATCAAGCTGCCAATATTTCCTTAAACACTTATCCAGTTGCTACTATATGTCAAGCAGGTTTTTAAAAGTTATATTTTACAGATTATGCTATTACAGTTGTCCTGATTTTTTCCCCCTTTCCCCTCATCCAACAAACAACCCCTGCTCCCTCAGGCAAATCCCCACACCATTGTTCATGTGCATGGGTCATTTGTGTAAGTTCTTTGGCTACTCCATTTCCTATATTGTACTTTACATCCCCATGGCTATTCTGTAACTACCTATTTGTACTTCTTAATCCCCTCATCTCTTCACCCATTCCCTCACACCCGCCTCCCATCTGACAACCATCAAAATGCTCTCTGTATCCACGATTCTTTGTTCTTCTTGTTTCCTTAGCTTGCTTTTTATTTAATTTATCTATTTTTAGACAGAGGGGAAGGGAGGGAGAAAGAGAAGGAGAGAAACATCAATGTGTGGTTGCCTCTCACATGCCCCCTACTGGGGAACCTGTCAGCAACCCAGGCATGTGCCCTGACTGGGAATTGAACCTGCGACTCTGGTTCACGGGCCAGCACTCAATCCACTAAGCCACACCAGCCAGGGCCTTAGTTTGTTTTTTAGATTCAATTGTTGATGGATTTGTATTTTTTTTTTGCCATTTTATTGTTCAAAGTTTTTCTTAAATAAGTCCCTTTAACATTTCATATAATAATGGTTTGGAGATGATGAACCCCTTTAGTTTTTTCTTGTCTGGGAAGCTCTTTATCTGCCCTTTAATTCTAAATGATGGCTTTGCTGATACAGCAGTCTTGGCTGTAGGTCTCTGTTTTTCATGACTTTGAATTATTTCTTACCAATCCCTTCTAGCTTGCAGTTTCTTTTGAGTTATCAGTTGACAGTCTTATGGGAACCCCCTTGTAGGTAACTAACTTATTCTCTCTTGATGCTCTTAAGATTCTCTCTTTATCTTTAACCTTTGGCATTTTAATTATAATGTGTTTTAGAGTGGGTCTCTTTGCATCCATCGATCCATCTTGTCTGGAACTCCTTTGTGCTTCCTGGACTTGCATGTCTATTTTCTTCACCAAATTAGGAAAGTTTCTTTCATTATTTTTTCAAATACATTTCTAATTTCTTATTCTTTCTCTTCTTCCTCTGGCATCCCTATGATGCAAATGTTGGACCTCTTGAAATTGTCACAGAAGCTGCTTATACTAACCTCACGTTTTGGGGTTCTTTTTTCTTCTTGTTGTTCTGACTGGTTATTTTTTGCTTTCTTATGTTCCAAATCATTGCTTTGAATCTCAGCTTCATCCACTCTACCATTGTTTCCCTGTAAATTGTTCTTTATTTCAATTAGTGTATCTTTCATTTCTGACTGGGTCTTTTTTATGCTGTTCATGAAGTTCCTTGAGCATCTTTATAACTAGTGTTTTGAACTTTGCATCTGATAGATTGCTTATCTCCATTTCATTTAGCTCTTTTTCTCGAGTTTTGATCTGTTCCTTCCTTTGGGCCATATTTTTTTGTCTCCTCATTTTGGCAGCCTCCCTGTGTTGGTAGTGTGGCCTAATGTAGTAAGTATCCTGTAGGGTCCAGTGGTACAGCCTCCCCTATGACCTAAGCTGGATACTTGAGGTATGCCCTTTGTGTGGGCTGTGTACACTGTCCTCTTGTAGTTGAGTCTTGGTTGCTGTTGGCAGATCAGTGGGAGGGATTTACCCAGGCCAGTCAGCTGCAAGGTTGGATGTGACCACTTATCACCAACTTCTGCCCTCCATGGAGGATCAGCTGTGCAGGGGCAGTGTGGTGGTGCTTTGATATGGTCTGTGGCTATCCACTGGGTGTTCTGGCCCTGAGGTTTCTGGGTGGTACAGGCCAAGGTCAGTCCCCACCTATGTTTTTCCCAGGGCCACACTTCCTGAGCTAGAAAGCAATCTGAGATGGCTGCTACTTTTGCTGGGCTTGGAGATTCCCAGGTGAAGCCAAGCTTTGAATCTAAGCTGGCTTCTGCTAGTGCCAGGCCTGGAGCTCACTGAGGCCAGCTATTGCTTGTGTGAGTAGATTTAGGAAATGGTGACACATGAGGCAAGAGTAGCCATTCATGTGGAAAAGCAGCTTGGGTGGGCCTATAAGTTGGGTGGGGCATAGTCTCTGGATATCTCTAAGGCAGGTCAAACAATTTTAGCCACGTTGATGGAGTCTCAGATATGGCACCAGCTTGTTGGTTCTGTGAGGGGAGGGGGCTTAGCAAAAGGACAATGGCCTCTGCGGACCTCAAGGCCACACACTTCAATTTCTCCCTGTGTACCACTGGTACCTTTCAAGCTTCTACCCCAGTGCTGCAGCTCTGAGGGAGTGGGTCTGGGTAGGTGAGACCATGTGTGGGTTTTTTAAGAGGAACTGCTTGGGGGCTCTAGCAGTTTTATCCATTGACTTAATTCCTGCTGGTTTTTGCAGTTGTAGGTCCTTATCTTCCTAGCACTGGAACCCTGGGCCAGAGGGGCCTAGTGTGGGGCTGGGACTCCTTGCTCCTGAGATATCCCTCCTGAATTTTTACCCACCACGTGTGAGTGTGGGACCAGCCCTTTTCACATCTATGTCCCTCCTAACAGTCTCGATAGATGTGGTTTCTTTAATTCTGTAGTTGTCAGACTTCCATTCAACTCGATTTCTGATGGTTCTGAGTTGTTCTATATTTTAGTTGTAATTTTGATGTAGTCATGCATAGAGGTGAGCTATGTCTGTCTATGCCGCCATCTTGACCAGAAGTCCTCAAGCAGATTTTGTACTAAGTGCTGATGGCTCATGAGAGAATAATTTATCATTGTTGGTCTCAATACATTGATAAATGTGTGTAGGAGTTTTTAAGCAGTTCTTGTGCCAGGTTCACATAAGAATAATTCATCATTTTTGGCCTCAAAAAGTTTATGGTTTTCTAATGTCTTCACAAAGCCAAAGGGATCATTCCAATATTCCTAGACCATCTTCTGTCACCTCTGAGATTCTAAGAATGCATTGTGTGAAGAGCAAGTGTTATAAAGGAAGTGTGCCAGAGAGTAGAAGTACCTTTACCATAGCAACTTGGAGTTTGAATCACAATAATTAGGCCATGCTGGTGAAAAATCACTGATAGCAGATGCAGGTACAGCTGGCAAACAGTGAAAACAAATAATTCCTAGGTACAAAGTAATCTCTCCCACAGAAATTCCCTTGATGTTTCTGCTTTAGCCAGTCAGAGAAAAGAATTGTCCACTGTTTTACACCAGGATGAGCAAGAGACTGGTAAATGGTTGTTCTGTTTTCTTAAAAAATTAAAATTCCTATATATGAGAAAAAGCCCCTGTGTGTATAGTGAGGAAAGAGAGAAATCAAATAAGCCATGGCTACTATTTCACTCTGCATAAAGATTGGACAATAACAGAGTAATTTGACTTTGGTAGGGGACATAAACCTGGGCCAAGTGTTTCAGAGGATTCTAAGCAATGTGGTTTAGCCCTGGCTGGTATGGCTCAGTGGATTGAGTCCTGGCCTGTGGACCAAAATGTCACTGGTTTGTTTCTTGGTCAGGACACAGGCCTGGGTTGTGGGCCAGGTCCCCAGTTGGGGTTATGCAAGAGGCAACTGATGGTTTCTCTCACATATTGATGTATCTCTCTTTCTCCCATATATTGATGTTTCTCTCTTTCTCCCTCTCTTCCTTGATTTCTAAAAATAAATAAATAAAATCTTTTTTAAAAAATGTGGTTTAGATCCAAGTTGGAGGGGATTTTTTTTTTTTTTTTTTTTTTTAGTTTTAGTGGAAAGGTAAAAAAGAGGACAAATTATTTACAGCCCAGATACTTTCTCACTTTTTGTTGGCATAATTCATCTGTTATAAAAATTGCATTAGCAGACTACACACTAGAAGGAAATGTCTTGAATACTCTGTTGTCTTGGGTTATCACTGGTGTGGCTATCTTATATCTCTGGGGTAAAAGAGAAAAGATTCTCTGTGGATTCATGCTCCTCAGAGCTCCTTATTAGCTCAACAGCCTTGTATAAGTTTCCTCAGTTCTCAGAGCCTTTTCCTTTGCAACATGTTGATAATACCCCTTGCCTTGCTGTGTTCTCTCTCAGACTAATTAAGGTAATATTAGTCAGGTCATAACACAGCTACGGACATTTAGTTGGTACTGAATAAAATAATAATCTTGTTATTGTCATCACAATATACAATATATGTTAAAGTCCCCAAAACAGCTCTGAAGCTGGCAGGGTAGCCACTTGCCTCCATGGTTTGGCTTGGCAATTACTTGCTTGGCTCTTGTTTTTTCACAGTCACTAAAACTCTAACAGAGATGTCTTCCTTTAGCTACTGAAATCTTCCTGCCCACTCAGAGTTGAGAGTGGCCGGCAAAAATGCATATACTTCTGCATGCTTGATATCTTAACATGTTACCAGCTAAGCCCTGTCTGGGGTTTAGGAGGTATTTAGCTGAACATAATATCTTTAGAATAACGGTCCTGTGTTGAGCCACACATGTGCCTGGAGGAGAGAAAGAAATATATGTGTCTAGCACAAATAATGCCCCTTTTTTATTACATAAAAATCTTTTATTACAAAATCATAAGCATGTACTTGTATAACATAACAATATCACACTCAAGCATACCATATGACATTTTAGGTGAAATGTTCAAATTGCTGTCCATTTTATGAGAGACATTCATGTATACTACCAACCACACTCAAGTGGCGTTACTTCTGTTGGACCTTGTATAGATAGCAGGTAGGTGGGTAGGTACCACTTTGGGCATAATTTATCATTTTGCCAAGGATTATCTTCAATGGCTCATTTGTGGAAATATGCTCATATGTAAAAAGGAGCACCTATCTGCAAAAAGAGAAGCCAGTCTTGCCTGTTCATGCCAATTCAAAACCATTAGAATGACTTGTTCTGACCTACCTAGAATAAACAAAGCCCCATACAACTATTGTCCACCTCTGCTATAAAAAAACAGTTTTCAAAAAATCTTCCAAGTATCTGCCAAGAGCTTTATTTTGTTTATTTTGCTTTTCTGAGGGAAGTCAATGATAACTGATGCTTGCATTGCTAATTGACTTCTTCAAATTCTTTTTCAAGGGCTTCAAATGTATGGGTTGGCCACAAAGTATGTTATGTTTTTTCTTTACGATGGCTCTAGTAGTGCTTAGTTGTCTTTAACTTCATTCAAAACAATTTTGTTAGATTGTACTGTGACAGTTGTTATATCAGCATGCATTTTTTAAAAAACATCAAAATTAGTGAATTTTTGTGTGGTCATTTTAATATGGAAGATGGAAGAAAATATGCAACATTTTTGTCATATTATACTTTATTATTTCAGGAAAGGTAGAAACACAACTGAAACACACACAAAAAATATTTGTGCAGTGTACAGGGAAGGTGCTGTGACTGATTGAATATGTCAAAAGTGGTTTGCCAAGTTTCTTAGTACCATTGACATTTTGACCAAACAATTCTTTGCTGTGGGGCTGTCTTATGCACTGGAAGATGGTTAGCAGCACCCCTAGCCTCTACCCACTAGAGAAGCCAATAGCAGGAGATAGTCAACATACTCAAAATATCCAAATCAAAAAAGTTATTGGTAAAAGTGAAAAATGTGTCTTTTATTTTATAGAAAAAACCATAATGGACTTTTTGGCCAACCAACAGAAGTACCTAGTCTTTCACCAAGAAAATCAATTGTCCCTTACTATATGTTAGAGCAGCTTGTCTCTACTTTCTCATCCTCCAACACTCCCTTCACTCCTTGTAAATATTACATTTCACTGCTTTATGGATATTGCTTTCTTAAAGTTTGACAACATAGGCCCTCTACTCACCAAACAGGTCTTATTTCCTTCCGAATCCTCTACAACAATGGATCTCTAACAAAATATATACTATTTAAGACAGTACTTGGGTGCAGGAAGAAAAATGATTTTAACTTTTATTAATTTTTTAATTTAAAAAATTTTATTTTGTGTATGTTTTACAATGCATACAACATATCCATACAGTGGGGAATAATTCCTCAAATGCTTGTTAATATTATACGTAATCAATAAAATTTGGGGACTCACTCCTGTTTAGCAATAGTTATCAAAGAATGGCATAGGGACTCTTAAGGTTATTTGACATCCTTTCAGGGTGTCTGAAAGGTCAAAGCTGTTTTTATAACAATACTAAGATGGAATTTTCACTCATTATTTCATTAATATACAGTAGAGTTTTCCAGAGACTACATGACATGTGATATTACAAAAGACTGAAAGCATAAGCAGATATGAGAACCCAGTTGTTTTCTACCAAACCAGATGTTGAAAGAACTTGTAAAACATGTAAAATCAAGTTGTTCTCATCACTAAATTTCTTCTTGTATTAAAAAAATGGTTTCCATAACAATATGCTATTTATATTGGCATGTAATGAATAATTATTTTGTTAAAATAAAAAGTATTTTTAACTCTTAGTTTTAAATATCATTATCGTAAATTCAATAGATATACACTGATCTGGCTCCTACCAGTTTGCAACAGAGATCTCCATAGCTTGAAATAGTCTATGGTGGGAGTGTATACCACAGAAATTAACAAATGTCACATGTTTTGAGGAACTGCTTTACCAGAACACTACTAGATATAACTCACTTATATATTTTTTTGGATCCTAAATAATTGATAAGAATGTAAAGAGTTCATAAGACCAGAGGAAAAAAATTAGGAACTTCTGCTTCACAGCATATAACACTCTCAATTGCTACATTCTTGATACTCCTTTTACATCCTCACCTATCTCTTCATACCCTCACTCTACCTACTGTTAGTTTGGCTAATGTGGAACAACACAGAATTCCCTTTTACTTATCTCATCTTTATTCTTCACTGCTTACATTTCCCTCTAACCTGATAGAGTAGTAGTCCTTTAATTTAGTCTCTGAAATTTCTCTCTGCTAAATACTGTGCTTCTCAAAGTGCACCAGAATCACTCAGGGTGCTTATTAAAAGTGAATATACCTAGGACGATTGTATTGTCCCAAACCTACTGAATCACAAGTCTCTGCAGGGGGTAGCCAACTTTTTAATATTCAGGGGATTCTTATGATGATCATAAGTTTGAGAAACCTCTAATCCTCTCTTTTGGTAATTTCACCCATTTCCATATTCTAACCACTTCTTTGTTTCTCTAGTTTCAGTTGTTCTCTGGAGCTTAGGACATACATCTTTAAATGCTCCTATAGTATCTCCATAGACTATCTTGCCACAACTTCAAGCTCATCATGCCCTAGACATAACTCCTCAACTTCCCAAGTAAATCTGTTACTCATTTTGTTGTCTTTCCTTAGTTAATGATATCACAGTTATCTCGATTATTCAGATTTGAACTACCTTTCACCTCTTCCCCATTTGCACCCCTGTCTAACTAGCATCCAGGCCTATACACTCCATTTCTTAAATATAAGTTGTATCTCCCTTGTCCATTTCCAAACTAGTTTTGGCCTTCTTACTTCTGCTCTAGGTTATTAAATCCTTTTTCTTTGTCAAGAAGTTCAAGTTCTCAGTGATTTGAAAACCACCACATTTTAACGCCCCTATGACTTCTGATGCCACCTGCCCGCATGTCAGTATTACATAACACTCTTGGAAAGTTCTTTTGGAGATTGTTGTGTAGTCATTCGTCATTTGTCATGGGTCTGGGTGCAGGGTCCAGCACCAAAAACTGACCTCAGGACATGCAGAAGAAACAAAGCTTTGGTATGTGAAAAAGCCCAAGTCTGCTGCTAGGCAGGCGAAGCAGACATACTGAAAAATCATCCCAAGAAATTATAACACCAATAGTACACATACACTTGCTGGAATTAAAATAGTCTTAGCTGAAAAGAACAGGTTGGGGTTGACAAGAGAAGGCTGAGTAAAAGTGGGAGAAAAAAGTTACACATAGGGCCAGTGAGAAGGGAAGGGGGAAAAAAAAAGAGTACGCAAGGTATGATGGATATCTCCTGTTTGTCCCTTTGATCAAATCTATACCCATCTCTGCATTGCCCTGAGCTGGGAGGCTGATCTGTCTGCAACACATCCACCAAGGTTACCTGTGCTCTGGCTTCTGTTTGGGGTTGGCCTAGGGAAGTCCTAGAAGGAGGGAGATTGTAGAGAGGAAGTGGGAGAGTGAAGTCAGAGTATTTTCCTAATGGTTAGATCTCTTGTGGCTGCCTGAATCCTACAGTGAAGGTTACAGCTCCTGTCAGGAAGCTGTCCTCAGTTCTTCGTGGCCCTGGGTCATTCTAGTGGCCCTCTCGCTAGCACGTTGGGCTTAAGGCTGGGGAGCACACCCCACTGTTACCAGTCCTGAGGTCCTGCACCACCCCTGTGCTGCTCTACCTCCTGCCTCCACCTTTGTAAACAGTCACTTTATGAACTACTCAAACCACTCCAATTTAAGTATGTCATATATTTCCTGCTGCCCTTATTGATACACATGGGCACAGAAAAAAAAATCAGTGAAACTAAATAAAAGGAAAGAAGAGAAAAAGGAAAAAGAATGGGAGGAGAAGAAGATAATTAATTTTCCTCCCTGAAACATGCTTTCACCTATCTTGGCCACACTCTTTCTCTAGCCTCCCCTTCCATCCTAAGTTACCTTCTTCTCCTTCCATGTTTCTTTATCTGGTTTCCGCATCACTTTACTTTATCCACCACCATCTCTTCCCTCATCCACTCCTTTTAATTTACTAACTTAAGCTCCTTCTTTCTCCAACTCTTTTTCCATTCTGAAATAAACATGGGCTTCATCTTCTACCCAAGGTATCACATGGCTTTCTGGGCCCTGCCTCATATAAACTGCCTGATGATGGCGCCTCTGCAAACCCATCATCACAGGAGACCAACACTGCCTTGGGTTTCGTGGCTTCTTTGAGCACACTCCCATTGCAGCATCCCTTAAATTCCTTCACTCCTCCCCCTCCTGGGTGCCAATCATTTCTGCCTATCATTTGTCATTCAAGGGACGGGGGACCCTTGAATGATCTAGATTTTTATTGTCTAGTCTGGTAGCCTCTAACTCTAGTGTACCTATTTAAATTAAAAATTCAGTTGTACAGTCATACTAACTACGTTTCAAATGCTCAATAGCCATATATAATAATGAGTACTGTGTAGAACATTTTCATCATCACAGAAAGCTCTACTGGACAGATTAGGATCTCTATTAGGGTTTTTAAATCTTAGAACTATGGACATTTTGGCCGGATCAGTCTTCCTTGGGGGAAAAAGAGCTGTCCTGTGCATTGTAGGATGTTTAGTACTATACCTGTCCTCTACCCACTGATGCCAGTAGCACTCTCCAAGTTGTGACAACAAAAAATGTCTTCCGATATTCCCAGACTCTGGTTTAGATCAAACCATTCAGCTACAGATTGTGTTTTGCTCACCCACAGAGAAGAGGCAAGGTTAATCAAGAAAAAAAAGTTACCCTGGCTGGGTAACTCAGTCAGTTGGAGCATCATCCTGTGCACCAAAAGGTTGCAGGTTCAATCCCCTGACCTGGCATGTAATGGAGGTGACCAATCCATGTTCCTCTCACACATCGACGTTTCTTTCTCTCTCTCTCTCCCTCTCCTTCCCCGCCTCTCTTTCTCCTTTCCTCTCTCTGTAAAAAGCAATAAACATATCCTCAGGTAAGGATTTTAAAAGAAAAAAAGTTGAGATGCGCTTGAAGCAAGAGTTGACATACAGTTGGAGTAGGAGATAGGATAAGAAGGTCAGAGAGTAAAAGGAAACTAACTGCAAAACCCTTGTGCAGTTTATTACAACTTTTAAACAACAAGTCCTAGTCTTTTGGTGAGGTGCAGTAAATTTTCTTCTGGCTGTTTGCATGGTACTCGGAACACTCAAACAGGGTCATTATAAGGTATGGTGCCCCCTTCCCACCCTATGGAAATATCACAAAGTTTTGGCTCTTGTGTAGGTTGATGATGTCTCCCATTAGGATTATGAAGTGCAGGGCTGCCAAAATATCATCACATAATGATGTTATAGATAACTAGGATGCCCTCCTAACAGGGTCACTCACACACATTCCTCCCCCTGGCACAGGATAGGGAGTGCCACATTTTCCTTAATGTGCTCAATTCTGTGTCCTCTGACTTTAACAGCTCTTCAGGGTTAGTAAGCATTCAGAGACAGTAGGGAAAAATTACTACAACTTGAGGTTCTAGTGGATACAACACAACTATGCAAAGCAGGTTTCTCCCAAATGTACCTACCAATCATAAGAGACATCCCATAGTAAAGAAAAATTTTAAAGACAATTGTCCAAATCTATTTAACCATAGGTCCCTTCTCCCGAAGTACACCCACTGAATACATTTTATCAAACGCTAACATAAAGAAAAGAAGGATTTCATCAACACTCTACAAGATTCCCATACAGAAAGATGAAAGCACAAAAGAGGTCCTGTTATGGGCTCAGGGAACAGTCATGCTTCAGAATCACAGAGGTGACTATACAGAGCCAGTTGCTGGGAACAAACAACTGGACAGGCCAGGACCAGGTATCAGGCACAACCAGACAGACTGGTGATTTTCTGCTTTCCTAGCAAGCTCTCAGGGCAGGAGACTACTGAGGACTAACAAGGTCTACAGCACCATGGGCTGGAAGGCTACAAAAATCAGGCCAACACCTCCCTACACAGTCCAGGCCTGACAGGGATATGATAGGGATTTGGGACATTTAGGGAGGTTTACAAAACTAGTGGTATGACCCAACAATACAAAACAAATCACAGGGTGAAAATCTCCTGCAGGCTCAAGCAAGGCACTGTGTGGTGCTAGCACTGTAGAGATGAGTAAGGCAAACTCATACACTTCGTGAGCTCATGATCAGCTCTCTGTGGACAAATGATGATAGTGGTGGTAGTCATCATAGTAGTATTAGCCCATTGTTTAACACAGGCAAGTGTGTGAGGCTGTGATGGAGGGACTTAAACTTTGCCTAGTCTAGGATTGTGAATTATAATTATCTGAACTCGAATGTTCTATATACACAATTAAGATAAAGCTATATAATGGCAGGGACCAAACAGTACTCCCCTTTGTGTTTGCCTGAGACTCATACACCCTGTTTGGTTTACAGTAGCTATTCAATAAATGTTGATTGACTACTGAATAAGATAAAGGAGAAGCTTGTTTATCTCATGTAGTAGACCCCCCAGAAGGCAGTTACTTTTTCTTTTATTTTGTGCCCATTCAACTGCCTATCTAGGTTGTACCTATGCTTTGTCAAAAATAGTTAATAGTATCCAAAATCAAGAAATGATAACATCTGCATCAGACAGGATCCCAACAGGAAACAGACAGTACATTCAAATTAGGAAAATCTGAGAAGATTTACTCGGAAGGGACTGTCTGTAAAGATATGGACACAGTATAGGGGAATTATAAGGATACCACATTAATTTGAGATTGGTAGCAGTGGCACTGTTGCCATTTCTAGGGGAAAGAGATGAGAAGAAGGATTGATTACCAAAACCCAAAAGGAGAAAGTCTTATAGTGATGCACCATGACCTTAGGTCGAGGGGCACAGGCAGCCCAAGGCAACCCCACAAGGAGAGAGCCAGGAGAATAATTAGCCTGACCTTACTCTGTCCTTCCCTGAGAACTCCTGCTGGGACTCTGCCATTGGCGGAAGTCAGAGGGCAAGAGAGCTCTTGTGTTCTCCTCACAGGCAGGCCCCAGGCTAGATAGAGGGAGGGTAAAGAGGGGTGGAGAGTAGATTAGAAAGGGCAAAAGGAAGATAATCCTTAACAGTAGGTGAGCTCTATCCCTGAAGTGGTGGTGTTTGGAAATCTTTAAATTCCAATTGATGATTAATTTATCCATGATCTAATGAGAAAGAATCATTTTTAAACTCTTATTCTATATTGACTGAAATCTGAATGTTAGGACTAACCACTCCAATTTAAAAAGAAAATTTCATCCAGCCCAAAAATCAAATCTCAATTAAAAGAAGTTAAGTACAAATAATAGAGAAATTGTGAACCTTAATTCTGCCATACCTGATGGTCAAACACAAATACACCGGCTCTATACTCCCGGCTACAGAATGTCAGGATTCTTTCTATCAGGGCAATTGATCAAAGGAGTAATGTATCAGTGCATATAACTAAAGCTTCTATTGTTAGAAACTATTACAGAGCTCACTATTTGGGAGTTTGCCAGTGAAATAGGTGGAAGGAAAGCTGCCCAGACTCCTAAGGGAAAAATTACTACCATACAGTGTAATATAGACAGTTGAGGACTGGGAAATTTACAAAGAAGGTAGGTGAGAAAAGTTCTTAACTTTGAAGGTTGTACTTTTCCTAAGAAAGTGGAAGGAAAACATCCATCAAATGACAGAAAATAACACAATATAATACTAGAAGGAAGACGCTAAGGAGAAACAAAAGAAACAAAAACAAAACATCTTTATTATGTTTTAATTTTGATGAATCTATGGCCTGTGGTCTACTGACATTTGCTACTACATCATAGTAAGGGAAACAAAAAGATTTTCTGTTTTCTCCTCTTTTCTGTCTTAATCATAGGCATATCTCCAACTCACTATACTTGATTTGCAGAGATGTACAGTCATGAAATAAATGTGTAAGTACTCATTAACTATATGTTCATCAATTCCATTGAAAATCATTATGTACTTAAAATCTTTACAGTTGAATTAATTGATGTTTACCACATTCAGTCTGGAATTTGATGTTTTCTTTCCTGAGAGACGTATACGTGGTCACTGTCTGTTCAGAGCAAGCTGTTCTCATCATAATGAGTACCTACCACAATTTCAGACTCTTATCTGCAAGGAGTACACTGTGTACTGTTGTTCAAGCATATAACACTCACAACAATTTAAAAATAAGAGATATGCACAACTGGTAAATAATGACCAGCTTCTATGCACAGACACTGCGAAAACAAAAACTAACTGACTACAATTACCGATTTCTTTTGCCAGGTCACTAATTAATGGAATAATCAGAAGATAAAGATCCATTTCCTTGCCTTTGAACCATTTAACTGTCACAAAAATTTGGTGGAAATAATCTCATTAAAATATAAACTAGCCCTGGCTGGTGCCACTCAGTGGATTGAGCGCTGGCCTGTGAACCAAAGGGTCACCAGTTCAATTCCCAGTCAGGATACATGCCTGGGTTTGTGGCCAGGTCCCCTTAAAGGGGTGTGTGAGAGGCAACCACACATTGATGTTTCTCTCCCTGTCTTTCACCCTCCCTTCCCCTCTGTCTAAAAATAAATAAATAAAGTCTTAAAAAATAAAACATAATATAATATACACTGATTCAATATTTTATATTCTTCATGGGCCTAAATATTCTTATTCATTAATTCAAACACAAACATTTAGTGAGCATCTACTGCACATACCAGACAATGTTACAGGCACTTGGGTTACATCAGTGAATAAGACAGACAAGGTCCTGCCCTCATGGCACTGACATTCTAGGGGAGATGGTGAATTTAAATAAATGGGTAAATAAATAAGAATTTTAGACTTCTGGTCAAGATGGAGGTGTAGGTAAACACAGCTTGCTTGCCTGCACAACCACAGAAAAAAACTACAACTAAGCTACAAAACAACTATCATCCAAAATCATCAGAAAATCAATTGTTTGGAAGTCTGACAACCAAAAAATTAAACAAGTCACATTCATCCAGGTGGGTAGCAGGGACACAGATGTGGAGAAGTGGAATGGGCAGTCCAACACCGACATGTGGTAGATAAAAATCAGGGGGGATACCTTGGGAGTGAGGGGTCCCAGGCCCATACCAGACCACCCAGCCCAGAGTTCCACTGCCAGGAAGGTTAGCCCTCATAACTTCTGACTGCAAAAACCACTGGGGGTTAGGGCAGTGGAAGAAACTGTGGGATTCTCAGGCATCTCCTCCTAAAGGGTCCAAAATGGACTTAGGACTTAATGCAGACTTACTCCCTCTGGGCTCCAGCACAAGGACAGCAGCTGGAAAAGAACTAGTGGCATAGGGGGAGAAACAAAAGTGCCTGGCATCAGGGTAAGTGCCAGGGTACAGTGTCCTCCTGGACAAAACCCCAGAGGCCAAGCAGAGGTCATCATTTCTTCTCTAAGGCCTCCCCCACTGAGAGCCACAGAACAGGGACACCATATCTGAGACTCCATCAACCTGGTTCACACAGGTTGCCCCACCCTGGCAATTACCCAAGTCTCCACACCATCTGATTACAGGTGCACTTTTCTATAATCAGCCATGTTACCAAGACAGTCAAAAGATCTCTACCTCACACACAGAAACAAACACAGGAAGTCTGTCAAAATAAGAAGACAAAGAAATATGGCCCAAATGAAAGAAAAGAACTCCAGAAAAAGAACTAAATGAAATGGAGATAAGCAATCTATCAGGTGCAGAGTTCAAAACACTGGTTATTAGGATGCTCAAGTTACTCGTTGAGTACTTCAACAGCATAAAGAAGACCCAAGCAGAAATGAAGGTTACGCTTAATGAAATACAGGAAATCAACAGTGGAGGAGATGAAGCTGAAAATCAAATCAATAATTTGGATCATAAGGAAGAAAAAAACATTCAATCAGAACACCAAGAAGAAAAAATTAAAAAAGAAAAAAAAACGAGGCTAGGCTAAGGAACCTTCAGGACAACTTCAAATGTACCAACATTCAATCTATAAGGGTGCTGGAAGGAGAAGCGAAGGAGAGCAAGAAACTGAAAACTTATTTAAAGTAATGGAAGAAAACTTCCTTCATTTAGTAAAGGAAATAGACATAGAGCCCAGGAAGCACAGAGAATCCCAAACAAGATGGACCCAAAGACACACTATAATTAAAATACCAAAGGTTAAAGTTAAAGAGAAAATATTAAAAGCAGTAAGACAGAAGCAGACAGTAACCTACAAAGGAGTTCCCATAAGACTGTCAGCTGATTTCTCAAAAGAAACTTTGCAGGCTAGAAGGGACTGGCAAGAATTATTCAAAGTGATGAAAAGTAAGGACCTACAACCTAGATTACTCTGTCCAGCAAAGCTATAATTTACAATAGAAGGGCAAATAAAGTGCTAAAGGAGTTCATCATCGCCAAACCATTATTATATGAAATGTTAAAGGGACTTACGTAAGAAAAAGAAGATCAAAACTATTAACATTAAAATGACAATAAATTCACAACTTTCAACAACTGAATCTAAAAACAAACTAAGCAAACAAGCAGAACAGAAATAGAATCATAGATATGGGAAAAATGGTGCAAGGATTAAGAAGTACAGATTGGTAGGCACAGAATAGGCAGGGGAATGTTAAGAACAATATAGGAAATGGAGTAGCCAAAGAACTTATATGGGGGGACATGAATTAAGGGGGCACTGTCAGAGGGAATGGGGGATACCAGGTCGAGGGGAGCAAAGGGGAAAAGTTGGGACAACTATAATAGCATAATCAATAAAATATATTTTAAAAAGGACTTTATAAAGATAGTGATCTTTGCTAGGAATAAAAGAAAGTAGGTAATGGAATGAAGAGTAACAGAGGAAGGAGGAACATAATTCAGATGAGATATTCAGGGCAGGCGTCTCTGAGGCACTGACATTTCAGGTAAAACTTAAACAACAGGAAGAGGTCAGCCACCTGAAGATCTGGGGAAAGAGTATTTCAGGAAAAAGAAGAGCTTAGGTAAAAGCCTTGAGGTGGGAACAAGCTGGGATGCTGGAGGAAAGTCAGATGGTTGGTAACTGAGAGGAAAATGATAGGAGATAAGACAGCAGAGCTAGGTAGATACCAGACCATGTAGGGCCTTGTAGGGCAAGGAATTTGGATTTTGTTTCAAGTAATGGGAAGTTGCCGTAGGGTTTTGAGATGGAGTCGATCTGATCTCTACTTTAAAGGATAACTCTAGCTCTGACTGGTTAAGAGACTATGGGAAGGAGAAGGCCATTGTAGACATTCAAGAGAATATGGTGGTTGAGACTATAGTGGGAAAATGGATGTGGGAAGAAGTGGACAGATTAGGGACCTCTTCTAGAGATAGGCCTGCTGACAGACTGAACGAGTATGGGGGATATGTTTAGGGAAAGAAAACTAGGTATTGTCATTAAAGGAAAGGGGGAAGAAATGTAGAAAAGCAGATATGAAATAGGTAGAGCAGTTGTGTGGAGGAATGAAGAGTTACATTATGTACATACGGTATTTGAGATACCTATTAGATATCTAAATGGAGATATAAAGTAGACAGTAGTATAGAGTTCTGGGGAAAGGCAAAGTACATGTTTTTTAAAATCCAAATGAAAATATTATTAGAAAAACATGTGCAAGAGAGTTAAGGACTGAGTCTCTTAATCTATTCTGTAAACTACTGTGCCTTGCATGCTGAAGTGCTGAAAAAACATAGGATGATGTGAGGTAGTAACCATAAAACCAAAACCTGAAATATCATCCTTGATTTGATTGCTTGATGCTCCTACAGACTTAGCTGGAGTACTCTTCCACCAAAGATATGACTGACAATTACTTGTAGCAGGGAATTACCACAATGAAGAAAACAACAATGTGGCTTAGCTAATGAAGATGTGAAATACTCCACTAATGCAGAACCAGATGCATTAGTTTGCTAACTCAAACCTGAACAGTGACTCACAGATGATGTCTCTGAAGAGTCATGACAACTGCAGGAAAGGTCTGTCAGTACTGCTACATCAAAAGAGCAAATTCAATGAAGAGCAAGTAACTAAAAGGTGCTAATTCCTTTTTGCGGGGCAGGGGTGGGGGAGTATAGGTCAACAAAATTTCATAGAAATTTAAACACCTTACCAGGGATTGTTCTCCAACAGTCTCAGCTCTTGGCTGACTGGCTCTCTTATTCAACTGTATGATTCATCAATTTGTGAAAGGAAAGGGAGGCAAAAGACATTTCATTTCTCATAAGAGAAACTTGGATGTCACAGTAAGTAGTACCTTATAATTATATAATTACGAAGGTTCAAATGAAAAGCAAACCTGTTGAATTTAATACACATGCAAATATCAAGAATTTGTACTTAGGCTGATGTCCTTACAGTAAGGCCTACCCCCATAATACCCCCCTTTCTAAGGACAATAGGACAGGAAGTGGCAAAGTCATAATCAGTGATCTTAGATCTTTTTGAAGTACAAAGAAGCAAAGTAACAGCCTACAGGGTAAAACTAACATCACACCTTTGAATCAGTAAGTGAAAAGGGAAAATCATTAACAGCTAACCTATCCTTTAGTGAGAATTTCAACACTAATTTGAAAGTCCCTGAAAAATGTTATATTTATGCTTAATAATTTAGTCCTTCTAAAAATTTATTTCCAATAAATTTCAGAATAAAAAAGTGCCAAAGAATAATACTTTTTCATTTGGGAACGTCTTTTTCTACTTTTAGTTTAATACTGAGGGATTATTTAGTGCTTTCTGTATAAGTGTGATGGATGACAATAACTGCACCCAGGAAGTGAGAATGTAGTGTATGAGCAGGAGCACTGCAAGGTGTACCTTAAAGGTATCCACACGAAGACCTAGACCTCAAGAACATGCTGCATTCAAAAGGCCTGGCAACTAGACTGAAAGTGATAATTATATTATGAATACAGAACCCCCACCTTCTTCAAAAAAGCATAAAATTACAATTCATTCCTATGTTATCCTTTGGGTGGTGAAGTATATTTCTTCCAACCTTCCACCTCCTCCTCCAAGGAAAACTTGTGCATCTTAGATCTTAGACTGCTCTTACATGGAGGAGAAGGGGTTAAAAGAAAATGAACAAAAAAACAGGGGGCGGGGGAGGAAAAGGCCATCAGTGTTTACTTTAATAGGCCAGAGTCAAGAAGTGGTAAAATGCTGTCAGAAGTTTGTCTACCAGGGCATCCATCCTTTCAGCCTCTCTTCTTACAGTTTCCTCCTCCGATCTCCTGTCTTCTGTTCTCCTCCCTTGAGCAACCTCCTCCCAGCACCACCTTGTGTGCCACCAATGGCACACTGTGCCAAAGCAGGTCAAAAAACTCATGGAGATGTTTCAACAGTCTTAGTAGATGAGTGTAGCATATTAGAATTGGTAATTTTAAATATTTGGTGATTGGTTTGAGCTAGGCTACATTCAAGATTAGTGACTGCTTATTCAACAAATTAAAAAAATATATTTTGTTCTTTCCAATCATATCACAACCAGCTAAAAAAAACTGATAAGACTTTTCTCAAACCACATAATTAAATATGCACTTTTAAGAAAAAATGATCATAGGAGACCTAATTAATAATTTAGTTCCACCACTTCTAGGCTTTCTCCCAAAATTTCACCACTGTCTAGGATTCAAGAGCATGAAAATAATTCAGATAACTTAAATGCTTTCAATTCTTTGGGCTAAAATTTGTGAACAAGGTGTACACCAATACCATTTGCTAAAGGTGGTAGTTAGGCTCTCAGGGGAAATGACTAGAAACTAAAACCTGTGTCAAAGGAAAGTGTCTGGGAGAGAGTTTCACAGGCTTCCCTTCCAGGATCTCAGCACCTCCACTAAAGCCAAGGATATCCTATTAAGTTCTATAATGCAAACAAAATAACCAGTTGTCTCCCTCACTCCAACAACGAACACAGATAAAGAAGGGCAAAATTCCTTTTAAGAACCAATGATGTAAATGGCAAATTATCTCAGTTACAGTAAATGATTCTAAGAAAATTTACATTTCTTTTCCAAATAGCTCATTCCAGGAACATGGAGAGCATACTGTGTGCTAAATTAAACACAGGCCCTACATTCCAAACGTGGAGACAACACAGGAAAGACTCAAACTTCCTTTAGGCACATGTTAGGCATGACTTGGGTAACCCTTACAGTGCCAGCAAGTCCTTCCTGAGATAAGGTGGAGAATAATTGTCTAAGAACGAAAGCCTAATCATAGGATAATGTGACTTTATTCAAATAGATAGCCTCCTTCTCCCCACTCAGGAGTGATGTGTGTTCTGGGACAAAAGGGAAATAGGCGGTAATACTTTAAGAAAGAAGATGAAAAGGAAGAAAGATAATAGCAAGAACACAGGAGTAAAAAAAGTTTTCCATACTGGTTTTATATAACGCCTGGCATAAAGGTAGACATACCAGTTGAAAATATGTTCCATTATTTTGCTTATTTTGGGCCGATTTTATAGAACAAAACAATGTAATTAACATCAAAGCATCTGTAAAGATAAAACCTAAAAAGTTTTCAAAACAGGAGAATGTTTGGAGAGGGGGAGGGGAAGAGGCAACACAAGTTAGATCAGGGTAAAGTAGAATTACACAACTGGCTTCTGAACAAAGGAAAATGGGAGCATAAAACATTTATGAGTGTTTTCACTCACACAATTTCTTCCTAAATCAATTAAAACATTGGCTTATGATGGATTTACACCACAGAGAAACTCCTGACAACTTCAAAATCAACTTCATGTTTGGGTTCCATTCTTTCAGGTGATGAATAGTGGGAAATCAGTGAAGGAATGTCACTTGAAGTCAGTCATTTATCATGAACCAAAATGGCTAAGTGCCCCATAAACTGCAATGATCCATTTCCTATTAGCATCACACAACAGAAGGCAGCCTCATCTGCATTAACAAGTTTTATGACCTCCATAGGCACAGAGGCTAATGTTAGGAAAAGGGTTATTTTTCTTCTGTTAATAAATGTTCATTATTATATCATAAAAAATTCTTTAAAATATAAACTACTGATTGATTCATTCAGGAATTCTTAAAAAAGTTTTTCCCATGTTAGGCTTTATTATTATTTTAAAAAATTTAGTATTGGTAAAGATGTTTCACTCTTTTTGGTCAAGATCTAGCTGGTTTTCTATATGTAATACACAGTTCTTTTGCCATAATACCAAATATCACGGCAGATTACAGTTAAAATAATTCCTCACTCCCCCCAAATTTAGGTGACATTGACCATTTTTCAGTGTCCCAAGTTTCAAAATATTTATCTTTTGAAATTGGACAAGCTCTAGGTTTCCAAATTCTAAGAAAAGGCATTAAAATAGCATGTTATTATGTGAAACTAAATACAATTGTTAAAGCATTTTTGTTCAATAAATTTCCCATAAAATACAATCTAATGGTTTAAAATGTACTAGTGGGTCACATCCAGATGACTACTGACACTCCTGACTACAAACATAGCCAGGAGTTACCTTCCTACAACAAATGGTATCACTTCCAAACAGAGAAAAAAAGAAAGAAAGAAAGAAACCCAAATGGCAAGATGAGAAAAGCAACTAAGGAAAATGGGTACCATATAAAAAGGTTAGGAAAACAGAAATTATTTTTCTATAATTTTTTTTAAAAGTTGTCTTTTGAAATGAATCACTGAATGCATAAAAATTTTACTATTTATCCAATAGTATGGTTTTGGCTTAATTTTAAACTAAAGAATGTAGTTTCAAATGGATACTGTATTTTTGAAGGCTCCAGTATTCCATCAGCCCCCACCCCACTTATTTTTTTTTTTTGCAGAAAAAAAATCAACAAACTTGGAAAACAAAAATTATTTGGTAAATTATATTATTTGTTTTCATTCAATTATGAGCACTCCTGAAAAGAGTCACAAATTCCCAGGGGAGACAAAGAAGAATTAGACAAGGTCCGTGTCCTTAAGGAGCTTATACTCTATTTAGGGAGACAGGATGCATTCACCAATAAGAAAAATAAATAAACCTTAAGTAAATTATTAGAAAATAAGTATATATCACAGTTCTTTTCAACTATTAGGACTAAAAAAATATTTGTTGACTTAAATAGAATTTTAGGATACACGGAGAGAAAGAGAGAGAGAAAAAACTATGGAATGAAGAATTCATGCACAGGGACAACTTAAGCTTGGCCTTGAAGAATAAGCAATTTAGCATATTGATACTTTCATTTTTTTCCAAAACAAAATAACCTCCTGGAATATCTAGGTTCCCCTACAAATGTTGTCCCAACTAGAATGTATGGTTCTGAGTCCCCTGCAACAGCAAGCCTTTCATACTTGGACTTTTAACCTCCCTCTCAGTTTCCTGAAATTCTCCCTGGATGCCTATTCACCAAATGATGACCATCATTGTTTTCCTTTCTCCTTTGAAATCACTAACAACCCTCAAGTGAGATGATCCCACCCACCAAGAACTAGGGGATCCTGCAGAGTGAGAGCTGAATGTTTATAACCTCATTTATGCCAAGTAGATTCTAATCATCAGAAACTTCCCTGACTCTTTGAGAGAATGCCACACAAGGATAAACTAAAAACAAAACAAAAAGTTACAAGGTGTCTCCAAAAAGGTACAAAGGAATCTTTTATAATTCCTTCCAAGCTTTGACCTGAAGATTTGGGAATGGGGATTTAAATGTCATTTAAGCATGACCATGCTCTTTACCCTTGGTCTCTCCTGCCTTGTGTGTGAATTATTGCAGCTGTCCCCTAACATGTCTCACAGACCCTAGAACACCCCCACCCAGTCCATTCTATATGACTTTGTCAGGACAATCTTCCTAGACCACAAAATAGTACATATAATACCCTTCAATCAAAAATCTTCTGGGGATCTCCATCACTGACAGAGTATAGTCCAACTCTAGCTGGTTGCTTACCTCAAAGCACCCAGAGAAAAATGTGAGAAAATCTGTGGAGCACACACAGTAAACCAGGGGGGACTTCTTACTAACAAGTACAAAAAAAACCATCCCTAATGACTTGAGGGGATAGCAACACCGCTGCCCACATGTAATTCATTCCTAGTTCAGCACAAGGGCTAGAAAATGCTGGTTAGGTAATCTGCCATCTGCAACTATATTTCTTATTTTTCACTACTGCAGTATACTTACCAAACTTTACTATGCATACAGGCCACCTGGGATCTTGTGAAATGGCAAATTCTGATTCTTGAGATGCAGCATTTCTAACAAGCTTCCAGACGGGGCTAGCTCTGCTAGTCCAAGGAGTACACAATGAACAAGAAGACTCTATTGCAATAGTCCTCAACCATAGCTGCACATTAAAATCACCTGTGTAACTTAAACAGTCTGGATGCCCAGCCTATACCTTAGTTCAATCACAATCTTTAGGGTAGTTGTTTTTAATGCTCCCCAGGTGACCTTAATGTGCAGCCCACATTGTATTTTCTACTTCAGCCAAACCATTTTCTTATTATTCCCTCTACCCAGTATCTTCCACACATACACTGCCTCTTCTCTGCTCCTTAAGTCCTGCCCTCTTTTAAGTTCTGATGCCAGTCCTCCCTTAGTGACGACGTCTCCAACACTGGATACTGGCAGCATTCTCTCAGGCCCTCTAGGACTGCCTGTCCCCTTCCTGATTCTCTGTCCTGTATTAGCAGTGGAGTGTGTAGCTCTTGAAGCAGGTGCTACTTATTGTACTTCTTTAAACTCTCAAGGCAAGTACATACAAATGTTACAAGTACCTTGTAATGACTTTGAGATGGACATTTAAGGAAATTCAGCAAATAACAGCAAGTAAGTTCTTTTGAGTCCAAAAAGAAACAGAACAAAACAAAAACATCTTCATAGTACACAGTACTTCCTCAGCCAGGAAGGGATATTCCAGGACTTGACCATGCCTCTCAAACAGGTGCAGAGATCTAGTTCCTTTTGGTTAAGGAAAGTAAAGCCTCTCTAGTCACTAAGATTTGCTCTTTATGAAAGGGCAAAAAGGAAGAAAGAAGTCAAAGTCTGGGGTCATGACCTTTCGGGTAAGATGTGGAGAGGCTCAAATAACAAGCCATTCTCCACCACATGGAAGGAAGAATTCTCTGGTTGTGATGGTCACAGGACCATTCAAATCTGGGAATGAATGGACTGGTTACTCCAATTTAACTAATTCACCAACCATTCCATTTTAGTATATATAAAGCTCCTAGTGCCATAAAAATACAGAATAAAGTGAAACTGTCAATATAGCTGTTTTCAAGAGTTCATGAATACTTAGTTAATAAGATAGATTATCTTATAACATTAGTCTCTTGATCAGAAACTATTTTCAATATAAAATCAGAAGATTAAAAAGAAAAATAAATCTAGTAGAAGACTTCTGATGGTTGGAATGAATCATGTAAGACACACCTGGGGAAATCATAATTCCAACCTGAGAAAAATTTATATTGGGAGATGTAGAGTCATTGATAAAGAATTGATCTCAGAAGTCAAATAGGTCTAGATTTAAATCCAAACTCTCTCCATTCACTACATCCTCAGCCAAATTCCTTTATTTTTCTAAGCCTGTTTTTTTTTTCCTGTGGACTTGGAATCATAATAACAATTTATTAATCTGTTTTAAATGATAAATGTGGCAGGTCTTCAAACAATGCATATACAACACAGCAAGTGCTAAATATGTTAAATTTTAAGTTTGTTTTTAATCTATTCAACCAGGCTTTCCCATAAGAACTAGGTTATATGGTACATTGGTCCCCAACCTTTTAGCCACCAGGGATCAGTTCAAGGAAGACCGGGTGGTGGGAAGTGGAGCTGAGGTGAGCTCCGCTGGCTTGCCCGCAGATGGATGGGTGGGTGGGGCGATGGGAGGCAGAACTCAGGCAAGCTTCGCTAGTGGCCTCGATCCTAACAGATCTTGGACCAACACCAGTCTAGGGATTGGGGACCCCTGATAGAGCAGTAGTATTACAATAACCTACACTTGACCCTTCCAAGCCACACAACTTTTCTTGAACTTGCGTGCATATTTTTTATTGTTGTTCAATTACTGTTCTCCCCATTTTTCCCCCTTTACTCTCCTCTGCCCTACCCACTTCCACCTCCCACCCTCACTCCTACACCCGCCCTTGTCTTTGCTTGTGGGTCCTTTCCACATGTTCCTTGATGACCCTTCCCTTTCTTTCCCCCCTTATCTCCCTCCCTCTTCAGTTATTGTCAGTTTGTTCTTTACTTCCATGTCTCTGGTTCTACTTTGCTCGCTTGTTTGCTTGCCTGGTTATGCAACCACTTATAGATGAGGCCATATGGTATTTGTCTTTCGCCATCTGGCTTATTTCACTTAGCATAATGCTCTCCAGTGTCATCCATGCTGTTGCAAAGGGTAGGAGTTCCTTCTTTCTTTCTGCTGCATAGTTTTCCATTGTGTAAATGTACCACAGTTTTTTGATTCACTCATTAACTGATGGGGACTTAGGCTGTTTCCAGCACTTGGCTATTGTAAATTGCACTGCTATGAATATTGGGGTGCATAGGTTCTTTTGAATGCATAATATTTTTAATGCCTCAGTGCTTCTGCATTTTATGACTTTTGCCTGGAAAGAACCCTCTCAAGTTCCTCACTACCTCTTATTTTGTTTTTAAATCTCGCTTATTTTGTATTTAAGTCTCCTTTCCTCTGGATATTTTCTTGGTCACCTCTACCACCAGAGACTGTCTCCTGAGCTGCTACAGTACTTTATAGGGGCCTGTATTGGGGTACACTTCACACCCTGAATTGTAAGCACCTGTATTTCTTTTTTCTGTTTTTTTTTATTGTTTTCAACTTCCAGAGCTGAGCTCTCCAACATGATAGCCATTAGCCTCATGTGCCACTATTAATATTTAAATTAATTAAAAATTATCTAAAATTAAAATTCAGTTTCTCAGTCCCATGAGCTACATTTCAAGTGCTCAAGAGGCACACGTGGCTATGACTACTGTGTTGGATCACAAAAAAATATTGCTCTCATCACAGGATATTCTCTTGAACAGCACTGTCCAATCTCTTGAGCAGGGACCACATCTTTTTCATTCCTAGAGCCTAGCACTCATCATAGTGAGTTTGCAAATGAATGATGATATCAACAAATATAGGCATGTTTACCCATACTCTTTTGGCTGAATGAGAAGAATTAACTAAATATTCATCAACAAGTAATCCTACAAGAAAGAAAAACTAAAAATAAATCCAAGAATATATTGCATGAATAGACCAAGCTTATATTCCAACCTCAGGCAAACTCATTTGAGTATTCAATGGAATATGAAATGTATATTTTAATAATAAAACTGTTAAAAAATTAAAATATATTAAAAAATTTTTAAAATAATAAAACTGTATAAACATGCAAAAAATGAAACTCGATCACCAACTTACACCATACACAAAAATATATTTAAGGTGGGTAAAAGACTTAAACATAAGTCATGATACCATAAAAGTCCTAGAGGAAAACATTGGCAGGGAAATCTCAGACATTCCACCCAGCAACATCTTCACTGATATGTCCCCTAAAGCAAAGGACATAAAGGAAAGAATAAACAAATGGGACCCCATCAAATTAAAAAGCTTCTGCATGGCTAAAGAAAACAGCATTAAAATGAAAAGAGAACAAACTATATGGGAAAACATATTTGCCAATGACACTTCAGACAAGGATTTGATCTCCAAAATATATAAGGAACTCACACAACTCCACTCCAGGAAGACAAAAAACCCTAATTAAAAAATGGGCAAATGACTTGAACAGACACTTCTCCAAGAAGGACATACAGAGGGTCCAGAGACATAAGAAAGGATGCTCAGCATTACTAGCCATCTGAGAGATGCAAATTAAAACCACAATGAGATACCATTTCAGTCCAGTCAGAATGGCCATCATAAACAAATCAACAAACGAGTGTTGGACAGGATGTGGAGAAAAGGGAAGCCTAGTGCACTGTTGGTGCGAATGCACACTGGAGCAACCACTGTGGAAAACAGTATGGAATTTCCTCAGAAAAGTAAAAATGGAACTGCCTTTTGACTCAGCAATTCCACTGCTGGGATTATACCATAAGAGCTCTGAAACACCAATCCAAAAGAACCTGTGTACTCCAATGTTCATAGCAGCACAATTTACAACAGCCAAGTGCTGGAAGTAACCTACTATATTTTTCAGATTATAAGACACACACCCCACAAATTTGGGAGGAAAGGGGGGGTGCATCTTATAGTCCGAATGTAGCTTACTGGCTAATAGGGGGTGGGGGCCGTGGTGGAGCAGAGTTGCACGTTATTAAATGTTTTACATTTTTTGCTTCAATTTTTTTTTACTATTTTCCTCCTCTAAAACCTAGGTGCATCTTATGGTTGAGTGGGTCTTATATACCTAAAAATATGGTAAGTGCCCATCAGTAAATGAAGGGACCAGAAAACTATTATATTTATACAACAGAATTCTACGCAGCAGAGAGAAAGAAGGAGCTCCTACCCTTTGCGACAGCATGGATGGAACTGGAGAGCATTATGCTAAATGAAATAAGCCAGGCGGTGGGGGAGATCATAAAGGTGATATGATCTCACCTTTAACTGGAACATAATCAACAAAAGAAAAAAACAAACAAAATATACCCAGAGACATTGAAATTAAGAACAATCTAACAATAGCCAGAGCAGAGAGGGGATGGGACAGTGGGGAGAAGGGTTTTCAGGAACTACTATAAAGGACACATGGACAAAACCAAGGGGGAGGGTGGAAGCAAGGGAGAGAGGTGGATTTGGCTGGCGTGTGGGGGAGTGGGGGGAAAATGCAGACAACTGTAATTGAACAATAAAGTAATTTAAAAAATAATAATAAAACTGTATAAACAGTTTATACACGCACAAAAATCTACAAAAGAATACAGAAAATATATGCAACTACCTAGCATAGAGGCCATCACAGGGCAGGCTCTGAATAAAGTGTGCTTAATCATGGGCAAGTTGAGAAGTCCATGAGAAGTCCTGAGAAGTCCAACTCCTTGTCTTCTTATAACTCATAGAGTTATTCTGCCAGAAAATGATTAAGATTTTATGTTAAGGGACATGACTACAATGGGTGAATAGTCAATCCTATTTAGGAGTTTGGGTGTCTTACTTGCCTAGTTTCACTAATTCTATTTGGTCCTTAATCTCAGAACCAGAGGGTATCCCTTTCCTGTGAGAGCATGAAAAACAGACTCAGACAAGGCCAGAGGCATAGCCAACAGAAAATATTTCCCCCAAGACCAAACCAGAGTTGCAAAACCACTCCTTTTACTGAATCCTGCTTTCTTCCCAAGAATTCCCCAGCCCATCTCTGTGACTCTCCTATTCTGTACAAAGACTGCTGAGATACCCAATTACTAAACCACCTCTGCTTCATGATGCTACCCTCCTCAGTACAAGTCCAAATACTACAAAAATACCTTCATCTTGCTGGATGTCTGGCAACCCCCCTGTGTTATGCTCTCTCCTTTGCTGCATCCAGTTAATAGACCTAACTATGATTACAGTAGCATTCTCACAGTCTTTCCTTGTGACCAAACTTCTGGACATATCCAGTAATGGCATTCATTTCACACTATAAAATTTTCCATAGCAGAAAGTAACAAATGTTTCTCAATTCAGCTATAAAAAAAAATGAAGTACTGATACATGTTCCAACATGGATGAACCCTGAAAACATTATGCTCAGTGAACAAAGCCAGACACAAAAGGCCATATACTATGTAATTACATTTATATGAAATGAAATGTCCAGAACAGGCAAATCTATAGAGATAAAAGATTCTAGTGGTTGCCGGAGGCTGGTGGGAGGCAGGAATGAAGAGTGACTGCTAATGGGTATGGGATTTCTTTTAGGGTTGATGATAATGTTCTAGAATTACATTGTGGTAATGGTTGCACAACCTTGTGAATATATGAAAGACCACTGAACTGTACACTTTAAAAGGGTGAATTTTATGGTAAGTAAATTATATCTGTATTTTAAAAAGAACTATGTTTTTCCCTTTGACTGGCAGTACAGTTTTCTGTACAAGTTTCTGGGCCATCAAAGGTAAACAATATCTTAAAGAAACTCATTAAACCACTTTGGATAGACTAACTTAATTGATCCCAGTAGCATCTAACAAGATTTCCCAAGTAAATCATTCTACCTTGTCTTTGTTCATATTAATCCCTAGTTTGTTTCCTTCTCTTGCTTTTCTTCTGTCTATTGCTTTCACCTTTTTCTCTACAGCCCGTTAGTTCTGTGTCTTTTGAAATTTTACCATAAAACTGCGTTGGCAAATAATTTAATTTTTCAAACGTTGGCCTACAGTTAAAATCAATGCACAAATATAGCTTCACTTGTCCACTTGTTGCCACCTTCCCAAAAAATACATATCTGAAGATGGTATTGAGCATAGGAGTTAAACAAGGATGCCCAGGAGTTGCTGGAACTGGTCTAATAGTGCCAAACAGGACATATTAAAATTCTATGCAATGGGGGATCCACTTTCAACTTGAATTACAAATAGGAAATGGCACTGTACTCAGAAATGGCTAATACACCCCTCCTATTGCCACAGTGCACAAAGCGCATTCATCCCACAGAGAAAAATGGCATCCAACTAAGAGACCACTTAAAAGAAAGAGGCACAGAAGGGCAGCCCGATAAATGATAATGTAGATAACTAGCAGTGTGCAAAGCACCTCATGAGACATCCTTCTCTAAAAATCTAGTGTCGGGGAATGGTATTTGAGACTGCTCTGAGCAAGTGAATCAGTAAAAACAAGGGCTTTTCTACTGTTTACAATGTAATTAAGACTCTCAAGCAAGGGACAGACACCTCCTACACAGACTTGTGAGTCGGTGATGTGGACACAAAGAGAGTTCAATCCAGATCATGGCAGAATATTCCCTGGCTACTTAGTAAGAGCTATTACCAGCTTCTCAGAGAAGAAAAAACAGAAAGAAACATCAAAATCCATCTTGTATGCTTTATAGTTCATGTTGTAGAAGTATCCGAAGTAAGCTATGTAGACAAGTGACTCATGTCACAGTGTGGGTTCTGTTATTCTTAATGAAACTTTAGCCTTTTGGTGTCATTACATAGAGATACCTGCATCACTGCAGTGTGGTAGCAATTTCAGAGTCCCCAGCAACAATCTACCCCTCACTCCCTCCAAGTAGTCCATACTTGTGTTCTCTTTCTTTAAGGTTTTAGTTTCCAGTGAAATGCATAAATTCAGCCTTATAAGGGAAGCCTAGGAGACCAGCCACTTCACCTACTTGACAGTTTTGTCCAAGTTTGGCTAATTCACAATTTCAGCATGTTGTTTAACACAACACCATCATGTTCACATATCTTCAAGTAACATGGGTCCCTCCCTTCCTCTCTCCTTTAGCAGTATAAAGGAATAAAAATGATATTGGCTATCTCTCACACTATATCCATTTACCCAAAATACACTGAGTACCAGGTACTGCACCAGGTGTTGGGAACGCAAAAGAGAAAAAGGACTCACTCTATCATGGTGAAACAGATATGTGCCCAACAGGGATATGACCCTGATGTCTCTAACATGGGAGTGACAGTGAGTCAGAAAAGGCTTCACCACTGACAGTCACACTGGAGCTGAATTGAGTCAGGTTGTCCTCAGGCAAACAGTCAGTGGGAGCAGGGGCTGGGAGCACATTCCAAGTCAGCAGAGGGGACAGTGTGTGCGAAGCCACTCAGATGTGAGAAGGCTTGGAATTCAGGAACAATGGGACAAGTCCTCAGTGTAGCTAGGGCACAGCTTGGGGAGGTGGAAGAAGAGATGAAACAGAGCCGAATTATAATGTGTGATCGCCTGGATGAAGAATATTGACTTAGAAATCACTTTTAGTTAATGACATCAGTGGAATGCTTATTTTAAAGTACTTGTTTAAAGAATAAATTGCTTGCATGGAAAAAATATCCTACAGAACAAATATTGCTTGTTAGAAAGCATTTTCAAAAGAGAAAGTCTCTTTATATAAATGACAGCTAATAATGTTGCTTGTACATGTCTGCTGTTACATGCCTTGAGCCTACAGTAAAGCTTCATCATAAGCTTAAGATGTTCTACTTAAATAAACTTTAGTTTTAAAAAATCTAAATCATAACTTAGAAAAGAAAAATGGAGCCATCTGCCCAATGGTTAGGAATTAGATAAGCACATAAGTTATAATTTTTAAAGTAACAACATTTATATTAGACACCATTGTGCTATCAAAATAAAACTGAGCGACTTAAACACCAAAAGATGACTCATTCACTTCATACAAAATATAAGCAGCTAATATGAAAAAATAAAAGCTAAAAAAACTTATTTTATTCTTGAAAGGAATATGGTAGAAGCATCTTTACTACTGTCATTTTTGGCTGGAAGGTAATGAAAATGATCCGTCTGGTAGTAAACTGAAGAAGTAGGCTAGGAAACCAGTGTTCCTGCTATTACATTTTTCCACAGAAACCCTCCAAAGCCAAAGCCCGCTTTACCATTTCTATTTCCCAGAAGTCAGGTTGCAGTATAGCATTTGTCAGCAATCACAAAGACAGGGCAGTAAGTCACTAGTAAACTCTTACAACCCATCTGTTTTAGTTGCTGTGAGTCGTTCGTTCTGAATAAAATAGCTCTGATAGAGTACTTTTACTTTTTCTACAAACATTATGCATTGTCAACAGAAAACCTTCTTTATTTTGGAAGCAATTAGTAGCAACCAAGAATGTATCCTGTTGCGATGGTAATGACACACTGTTATCAACTATCACCCACTGACAAATATATCGTGTTCTACTCTAATGGTCTAGGAAGATAAAGTAGAAAATAATCCAGGTTATCACAATGACTATACATTTATCATCTGGATAAACATGGATTATTCCCCTTTCTATGCTAAATCAGGGAGAAGACTGAATGCAAAGTGAAATGAAATCAACCTGCACGAAATAATTATTTAAGCCAGTATCAGCAAAATGGTAACTTACAAATAGGTACGTATATTCAAATAGGTATGTATATTAAAGACAAGACTAAAAAGCATATTTACTGAAGCTCCCCTCTGTGGAATCTTTACCATTGTACAGGGGAAACAGAAGAAAAGAGAGATGGCTATTAGTTTCCTTTGAGTAATTCAGAGTCCCTTCAATGTACAGTTGGGTGGCTTAAACACTAACTGAAGGGTGTTATGTGCAATCTTATTATCCTCAGCCTTGGCAGAGTGCACAAGAATGACAAAGAAAGCATGGTTGTCTCACAAAATTCTATGCCACATGTCTCAATTCCTCCATCAAGAAGAAGTCACCGTAAACTAAAGCTAGATAGATCAATTATGGTGACTCACACACATAACTGATAAAATGAGTAATTTCTAAAATCAAGTCAAGCTGCTTAAATCGGGGGCTGTCCCCAAAATCCCTGCCTGATATGAAGTTGGGAATGTGAGGAAGAAGTCTGGGAATAAAGGTGCCCACATCCATTGTCCCCCGAAAGAAGGAAGAATGACAAGACAGGTAGGAGTGAGTGTCTTCTATTTGAGAAGTATGTCTCTCTTCTGGTTTATATCCAACTTGTTGTTCTCATGTTATCACATGGCCCTCACCATCCTCACTACTCCATTCTTGGGACACAAAGTGTCATGGGTATATGTGTTTCATCTGTTTAATTAGAAAATGCTTCAGATGGCTAGCATTGCTCTGTTACAGTTAAGCTGAGTTTGACTCTGTTTCCTTGTTTGAAAATGGAGATAGTAATATCTACCTCACATGGATTGTTATGAGGAACAGCTTAAAGTAAAAAACTTTATGAACTATAATGCATTGCCTCAAGTGTTATTTATGAGTATAACAATGTCTTGCAGCAGACGTTTATTTCATCATCACTGGCATTATATTTTATTAATCTCCTAAAGTATATATTACAAAGTTAGAACACTTCTGTATCCAAAGCTATTCTGTTTGTTTTTTAAAGATTTTATTTATTTATTTATTTTTTTTAAACAAGTAGGTTTTTTTTTTTAATTTTTTTTTAAGATTTTATTTATTTATTTTTAGAGAGGGAAGGGAGGGAGAGGGAGAGAGAGAGAGAGAGAAACATCAATGTGCGGTTGCTGGGAGACATGGCCTGCAACCTAGGCATGTACCCTGACTGGGAATCGAACCTGCGATGCCTGGTTCGCAGCCCGCGCTCAATCCACTGAGCTACACCAGCCAGGGCTACAGATTTTATTTATTTTATATTTTTAGAGAGAAGGGAAGGGAGGGAGAAAAAGAGGGACAGAATCATCAATGTGAGAGAGAAATGTCAACGTTGTTCAAGAACTATCAATCAGCTGCCTGGGCATACGCCCCTCCTGGGGACCAAACCCACAACCCAAGCATGTGCTCTGTCCAGAAATCAAACCAGTGACCTTTCATTTTGTGGAAAGATGCCCAACCAACTAAGGCACACCAGTCAGGTCTCCACAGCTATTTTTGACTGTTGAAAAACAACTTGTATAATACCTATTATTCACTAACATAAGTGCTATAATATTTAGTGACCAAAAGGCAGCCTCTTAAATACTACCCAAAGTTCTATTTTCCAATATAATTATCTCTGCTGAAGTGAAGAAAGGTAAAATGTCACACAGAGAATGCCAGAAAAGTAGAGGAGAGATGCTTTGCTTAAATATAACTTCTTACATATCCTCAGAGTTTATCTAAAAATTTGAACCTATACAAAAGGCTGTCAAAAGTCTGCTAGATGTATGTTCAGAGACAAACAATGAACACAATCATATTCAATTCAGAAGAAAAACAGCCTTTTCATTTTTATTTAATGTTGATAAGAAAGCAATAATCCCAGGGGCATTTTTCAAAGCTGAGCTCACCACCATTCATTAATATGCAGTGCTGACCAGTCAGCCCAAAGGAGTAGTATGTGGTCCAAAAGCAACAATCTGGCCATAGCTCTGCAGTGGCACAAAAGTGCTTACTGGAAATGTGAGGGACCTGTAGCACTTCCTTCTACAGACAGACACACACCCATTTCCCCCAAATGGAAGAAAGACCACTACTTTTTTTTTTTGTTCTTGTTCATCCAGGGAGGAAATCCTTATGGACTATTTTCAGCTAACACAACCCAAAATGTCTTATGCACCAAATAACAACAACAAAAAAGAGACAATAATATTAAACTGACTTTTAATAAGTTAAAATTTATTTTATCTTATTTCATGCAGATAGATTTAAGTCAGTTTTGATACTCTTTTCCTCTTATCACAAGGCTGCTAAAACCTATTACAGACTTTTCTTCCACTTCATTTGACCAATAACTACTCAAATGAAAAAATGGTCACAGGTTCATGGACTGGAGATGGTCCCTCATCAGATAAGTACAAAATAACAAGTTGACAAAGTAATAGTCCATTGACTATTAAATAACATTTAAAAATTAAGTGTTATATTTTATGTCTTTTAAAGTGCATTGTTCTAGTTATTTATGCTTATTGTATTTTACAAAATGATTAGTCTACCTGAATTGGGGAAAACAAACAAACAACAAACTACTGCTTCACCATGGACAGTTTGAGAAGCACTGCTCTAACATACTGTCCTGCTTTATTAAGTGCTATCTTCCTAGGCTTTTAGAGCACAGATAGCCTCCTCTACCCAAAATGGAGAGCTCCAGGTAATCTGACCACTGAAGGCAATATTAAGCTGTAAAAAACTCACTTTACCTCAGAAGAAAACATAATCATCTGTTTTAAACACGTGTTAATTGTAATTTTGCCCACTGGAATCTTGCTACATGACAACTTACTATGGAATGGAATTTAATATAGAGTTAATCCATTTTGGGCCCCTTTCAGGCATTCTCTAAGTTTTTATTTGCTTTTTAAATAAGATTCTTTAGCTAGACATTAACTTCAGGAAGGTGTGCTAAAAGCATCAAAAGAAAGTATTTAAATAAGTGTTCCTAATTGCATGAACACTGAGGACAAAAATGAAGATGTTGTAGTTGATTAGGTATTTTAACAGTAGTGTAGATTCATTCACATTATCTCCTTATTTATAAGAGGACTCTTATTAGTGTCTTCTACATGAATTATAAACCCCACCCAGGTACAGAGTCAGGTACAATAAACTTCTGTTGGGATTCTTGATCAGCTGCCCCAGTCAGGTGCACAAAAATGGCTGCCTATCATAGTGGATGGCTGGCCAAGTTCCCTCTGTCTTGATTCAGAAATTTAATTTAACAAACATATTTAAACACTCACTATGTTCCAAGAAGTATATGAGTATATTAATACCAGGATTAATAACAGTGCCTGAACTTCAGAGCTTACAAGCTAAATAAAGAATCATATAAGTACACAAATAACTATTATATAAAGTGACATCTAGTAGGTGTTGTGATAGATTCCTAAACCCGTGTTCATGTAGATGTTCAAAAAGATCATCTCAGGACTTCCAACCAAGATAGAGGTGTAGATAGACACACAGTGCCTCCTCACACAACCAAAAGAAGGACAACAATTTAAAAATAAAAAACAACCAGAACTGACAGAAAACTGAACTGTATGGAGGTCCAACAACTAAGGAGTTAAAGAAGACACATTCATCCAGTACGGTAGGAGGGGAGGAAACAGGCAGCCAGGCAGAGAGAACTAGCAGCAAGGCAGCGACTGGCAGACCTAGTGCGTTGGTGGACTGTGGAGCGGAGTGGGAAAGGCAGCAGCTGGCGGGCAAGGCAGCAACAGGCAGACCCGCGAGGTGGTGGATTGCAAACTGGGTGGTCCCACATTCTCGCGCAGATAAACCGGGAGAAACAACTGGGGAGCAGGACAGACTATGCAATCCAGGGCCCCAGAACAGGGAAATAAAGCCTCAAACCACTGATTGAAAACACCTGTGGGGGTTGAGGCAGCGGGAGAAACTCCCAGCCTCACAGGAGTGTTTGTTGGAGAGACCCATAGGGTCCTAGAATGTACACAAACCCACCCACATGTCAATTAGCACCAGAAGGGCCCAATTTGCTGGTAGGAAGCGGGGAAAGTGACTGAAATCAGTAGAGAGTGGGGCAAGCATCATTGTTCCCTCTTGGACCCCTGCCCCACATACAGCATCACAACACAGCTATGTGGATTACCCCGCCCTGGTGAACACCTAAGGCTCCATCCCTCACTACATAACAGGTGCATCAAGACAAAAAAAAAACAAAACAAAAAACTCAGAGAGTCCCAAAGAAGTTGGACCCAAGGAAGCACACACCAAGATACATCATAATTACATTACTCAAGATTAAAAAGGAGAGAATCTTCAAAGCAGGAAGAGAAAAGGAGACAGTTACCTACAAAGGAGTTCTTATAAGACTCTCAGCTTATTTCTCAAAAGAGACCTTGTAGGCAAGAAGGGGCTGGGAGGAAATATTCCAAATCATGAAAGGCAAGAACCTACATCTAGGATTGCTCTATCCAGCTTTCATTCAGAATGGAAGGGCAGATAAAGTGTTTCCCAGATAAGGTCAAGTTAAAGGAGTTCATCACCACCAAGCCCTTATTATATGAAATGTTAAAGGGACTTACCTAAGAAAAAGAAGATAAAAAACATGTACAATAAAAGGGCAGCAAACTCATAATTATTAACAACCACACCTAAAACAAAACAAAAACTAAGCAAACTGGAACAGGAACAGGCCCACAGAAATGGAGATCACATGGAGAGTTATCAACAGGGGAGTTGGAGGGGGAGAGAGGGGGAAAATGTACAGAGAATAAGTAGCATAGATGGTAGGCAGAAAATAGAAAGGGGCAGGTAAGAATAGTATAGGGAATGTAGAAGCCAAAGAACTTATGTGTATGACCCATGGACATGAACTAAAGGGGGGGAATGTGGGTGGGAAGGGGTATGCAGGGCAGAGGGGAGAGAAGGGGGGAAAATGGGACAACTGTAATAGCATAATCAATAAAATATATTAAAAAAGAAAAAAGAAAGAAAAAGATCATCTCACATCTAGTTGGGAGGGTCTGGACCGGTTTGATGGATTCTGGCACATTTGAGGGACACTTAAGGGGATGGATATAATATCAAAAGCTAATAGGATGAAGTGAAGAATGCAGAAATGAACCTGAAATTAGTTATGCATGTATGTGTGGGCACACACATAAATTCATCAGTTTCTTGCCCCAAACTTGTTCTGCAAAGTCTGTGGCAACTGTATCAAAAACTATTATATCATTTATAAAAGTTTTAAACTGCTAAGAAGATCCATTCCCTCATCATTGGATTATATTGTATTTTGTGGTTAACTCAAAATAGAAGGTAAGAAATGAGACTTCTAATGTTAGAAAAAGAACAGTATACTCAAAGAAATGTTTAGTTTACATTTATAATATTAACAAGGTTCTTCAGTTATAAAATATTAACATTAACATCTTTAGGTTGATCAGAGGTGCAGAAGCCCAGAGGTATATTCCAGAGTGAGAGGTGACAAGCAAGAAGAAAACGTGTATTACCCAGAAATTCTTAGACACTTGGGGAGGGCCCTGAACTGGAGCACAGACTTAGTTGTGTATTAAAAGGAGAGGACTCTTCCTGAAAGTTGAAGAACATGTGGAGATTCAGGTCACAATAAAATAAACCTACACTCATAATATCTACCTGAGATCTCATCTCAGCAGGCCTCCCAGGTTTTTCTGTATCTGTTAGCTGCTACCTGGCTGCAAGTTATGAGCACCCCAGTCTACCAAGACTGGGAAACTGGATTTTTAAAGGATTAAAAAATCCTGCAATTGTTTCTTTACCCTCCATTTCCTTGGAACCTACTATTTTGCATTAAAATTTTATTAATGGGAAATGTCCTTTTTGCTACATATTGGAAATATTCCTCTTATTTTCTATGTTTTAACCTATCAAATATCTATCAATGTAGTTAGAAGAACATAGGTTTTTCAGAATCAGACAGATGCAGGTTTTCCTGGAGTGCAGACCATACCCAAGAGAGTAGTGGGAGATAAGGTCAATGCACAAAGGACTTGGAGAATCAATCTAGATGCAAAAAGGTCTTGCAATATAATTGTTATTATTATGGGTAACATTTATTGAGTGCTTGGTGGGTGCTTCACAGGGATTCTCTCATTTAATCTTCACAACACTTTTATGTCATACATACACTTATTAACTCCATTTTACATAAGGGGAAACTAAGGCTGAGAAAAACACACTTACATACTATCATTTACATAAATAGGTCTCTCAGGCAATGGTAACTACGTTATTTGGGAGAAGAATAAGAAAGGCAGATGCCAATTCAGTATCCCAAAGCAACCACACAAAACAAGACCTTGAGATCTCCAAATTCAATGCAATCCCTATCAAAATCTCAGCTGGTTTTTTAGCAGAAACTGAAACAATGATACTAACATTCATATAGAAATTTAAGGAACCAAAACATCTAAAACAACCTTTAAAAAGAATAACAAAGTTGGATGACTCACACTTCCAATTTCAAAACTTAATCCAAAACTAAAGCAATCAAGACTGTGTACTACTGGTATAAAAACAGATACATAAGGTCAGTAGAATACAATTGAGAGTCCAAGAAAAAAACCTTATCTTTACGGTAAATTTTGATAAGGGTACTAGAAATTCAATTAAGAAAGAAGAATCTTCTCAACAAATGGTGCCAAAATAACTTGATATCAACATTCCAAGAATGAAGTTGAACCTCTGCCTTGTACTATACATGAAAATTAGCTCAAAATGGATCATGGACCTAAATGTAAGAGCTGAAAATATAGAACTCTAAGAAGAAAACACAGACATAAATCTTTGTGATTTGGGTTAGGCAATCGTTTCTTAGTCATGACACCAAACACACATGTGATAAAATAAACAGATAAACTAGACATCGTCAAAATCAAGAACTTTTATGTTTCAAAGGACACCATCAAGAAAATGAAAAGATGCCCTGGTTGGTGTCATTCAGTTGGTTGGAGCATCATCCCATAAACCAAAAGGTTGTGGGTTCGATTCCTGGTTAGGGCACATGCCTAGGTTGCAGGCTCAGTCCCCAGGAAGGGTGTGTATAGGAGGCAACTGATTGATGCTTCTCTCTCACATGGATATTTCTCTCCCTCTGTCTCTCCCTCCCTTTTCTCTAGAATCAGTGGGCATGTCCTCAGATGAGGATTTAAAAAAAGAAACGAAAAAAATGAAAAGACAATCCACAAAATGGGAGAAAATGTTTGTAAATCATGTGATGTCTTGTATCTAGAATATGTAAAGAATTATCACAACTCAACAATAAAAAGTTAAGTAACCCAATTGAAAAACGGGCAAAGGATTTGAACAGATACTTCTCCCAAGAAGACGGAGAAATAGTCAATAAGCACATAAAAAATGCTCAACATCATTAGTTATAAAGGAGATGCAAATCAAAACAAGAATGACATACTACATCATACCCGCCAGGATGGCTAAAATAAAGAAGCAGACAATAAGTGTTGAAGAAATTGCCACCCTTATACATTGCTGGTAGAAACATAATGTTACAGCCACTTTGGAAAACAACTTGGCAATTCTTTAAAATGTTAAGCACAGAGTTAGCATTTGACTCAGCCAAGTGAATCCTATGTATACACCCAAGAGAAATGAAAAACATACATTCACTAAAAAACTTGTGTATGAATGTTTGTAGCAGCATTAAGCATTACTTGTAACAGCCAAAAAGAGGAAACAATCCAAATATCCATCAGCGAAAGAATGGATAAGGAAATGTGGTATACCCATACAAAATAATAGTATTTGGAAATAAAAATTTAAAAAACATGAATGAGTCTTGAAAACATCAAATTAAAACATCAAACATCTAAAAAAGGCAAATCTATAATGATAGAAAGTAGATTAGTGAGTACCTAGGATTTGAGAATTCAGGAAGAAATGAGGGTAACTTGATAAATAACTTGATATTGATATTCAAAGAATGAAGTTGGACCTCTGCCGTATACTATACATAAAAATTAACTCAAAATGGATCGTAGACCTAAATGTAAGAGCTGAAAATATAGAACTCTAAGGAACCAAAACATCCAATGGATGTAGGTTTCCTTTTTTGGATGATGAAATGTTTGAAAATTGACAGTGGTGACACTGCACTATTCTATATACAAAAAACCATGGACAGGACTGCCAGCCAAGATGGAGGCATAGGTAGACACACTGTGCCTCTTCGCACAACCAAGATAGGGGCAGCAACAATTTAGAAACAGAATAACAACCAGAACTGACAGAAATTGAACTGTACAGAGTTGGACAACCAAGAAGTTAAAATAAACCCATTCATCCAGACCAGTAAGAGAGGTGGAGTCCAGCAGTCAGGTGCTGGTTGCTGCACGGAGAGCAGAGAGCATTGGGACCAGCACATAAGGCATCCGGGGTGTACAAGACCATAGTGGGTGGACCCTGAGCTTGCAAGTGGCAGCTGGCAGACCCAGCAAGGCGGGAATTGTGAAGCAAGGCACTATGCGCAACCCAGGATCATAGCGCTGGGAAATAGAGCCTCGGGACACTGATCGAAAACACCTGTGGGGATTGAGGTGCAGGGAGAGACTCCCAGCCTCACAGGAGAGGTCCTTGGAAAGTCCCACTGAGTGCACAAGCCCACCCAAATGGGAACTGGCACCAGAGGGGCCCAGTTTGCTCGGGGGTAAGCGGCGGAAGGGACTGAGGTCCGATGGAGAGCAGAGCAAGTGCCATTGTTCCCCCTCGGACCCTGCCCCCACATACAACATCATAACTGGGGTGCCCTGCCCTGGTGAACACCTAAGGCTCCGCCCCTCATAAGCAACAGGTGCGATCAGACCAAAGGCAGGGGAAAGATGGCTCAAACAGAATTGAAAGCCCCTCAACTGGTACTTTTAAGCAAGCAAGAGATAGCTGACCTATTAGATGCACAGTTCAAAGCACTGGTGATCAGGATGCTCACAGAATTGGTTGATTTTGGTCGCAAATTAGATGCAACCAAAAAAGAGAAATGAAGGAAAATGCTCAGGGAACCAATAGTGATGAGAATGAAACTGGGACTCAAAACAATAGAGTGAATCAGAAGGAAGAAAGAAACAACCAAACAGAAAAGAATGGAGAAATAAGAATTCAAAAAAATGAGGAGAAGCTTAGGAACCTCCAGGACATCTTTAAACACTCCAACATCATAATTATAGGGGTACCAGAAGGAGAAGAGGAAGGGCAACAAGTGGAAAAGTTACTTGAACAAATAATGAAGAAGAACTTCCCCAATCTGGCAAAGGAAATAAACTTCCAGGAAGTCCAGGAAGCTCAGAGAGTCCCAAAGAGGATGGACCCAAGGAGGAACACGCCAAGGCACATCAGAATTTTATTAGCCAAGGTAAAAATGAAGGAGAGAATCCTAGAAGCAGCACGAGATAAGGGGACAGTCACCTACAAAGGAGTTCCCATCAGACTGTCAGCTGATTTCTCAAAAGAGACCTCACAGGCAAGAAGGGGCTGGAAAGAAGTATTCCAAGTCATGAAAGGCAAGGACCTACATCCAAGATTGCTCTGATCCAGCAAAGTTTTCATTTAGAATTGAAGAGCAGATAAAGTGCTTCTCAGATAAGTTAAAGGGGTTCAAGTTAAAGGAGTTCATCATCACCAAGCCCTTATTATATGAATGTTAAAGGGACTTATCTAAGAAAAAGAAAATAAAAAACATGTATAGTAAAATGACAGCAAACTCACAATTATTAACAACCACACCTAAAACAAAAACAAAAAGAAACTAAGCAAACAACTAGAACAGGAACAGAAGCACAGAAATGGAGATCACATGGAGGGGTAGCAAACAGGAGAGTGGGAGGAGGAGAGAGAGGGTAAAGGTACAGAGAATAAGTAGCATAGATGGTAGGTAGAAAATAGGGAGGGGGAGGGCAAGAACAGTATGGGAAATGTAGAAGCTAAAGAATTTATGACCCATGGACATGAACTAAAGGGGGGGAATGTGGGTGGGGGGGAATGAAGGAGGGTAATGGAACAACTGTAATAACATAATCAATAAAATATATTAAAAAAGAAAAAAACCCATGGACAATACATTTTGAATGAGTAAATTTTACAATATGTAAAATATCTTAATAAAACTGTTTTTAAAAAACAGGCCCTTGGATCAACTGGGGGGTGAAAGGCTTACAGGTACCACACACACAAAAGGCCAAGAAATAGAGTTCTCCTGCTCCTATTGTTGGGTTTTGCTGGCTGCCCAAGGACTAAAGAGGGGAAAGAAAGGGAAGTTGTTGTCAAGGAAGGGAGCTAACTTTAAAATGTGGACAATCTTTAAAGTTACCTTTTAAAGTGTTGGTGACAAGATCTCAGTTGTCATGCCCTGGTTAGAGCACAGAGGGAAGTGCAGGGGAGGTTGCAGGAAGTATGTGTTGTTTCTCAGGAACTAACTTGACCTTGGTCTTCCTGAAAGCTTATCATCTAACTTGTCCATTGAGCATGGTGCCCTAAAGACAGTTAATTCAGCCTGCAGGTGACTGGTCATTTCAGAAGAATAAAACCTAACTTCCTGCCTCCAGTGGCCTGAGTATCTGCTCATATAAATAGAGTGAGGTGTACTTCCTGGATGCTGAGAACACCTGGAACCTTCTCCAGGATAAACAGTCACTTCCCCACTTGGCGGAGTAGTAATCCATTAATACTAATTTTAAAACTTTTAAATAAGTTTTTGGCTTAAAAGAAGACTTGTCATAGCAACCCAATTAAAAAATAGGCAAAGGACTTGAACAGACATTTCTCCAAGGAGGACACACAGAGGGTCCAGAGACATATGAAAGGATGTTCAGTATTGCTAGCCATCAGAGAGATACAAATTACAACCACAATGAGATATCACTTCACACTGGTCAGAAGGGCCATCATAAACAAAGTAACAAACAACAAATGTTGGAGAAGGTGTGAAGAAAAGGAAACCCTAGTGCACTGTTGGTGGGATTGCAGACTTCTGCAACCACTGTGGAAAACAGTATGGAATTTCCTCAGAAAACTAAAAATGGGAATGCCTTTTGACCCAGCAATTCCACAACTAGGATTATATCCTAAGAACCCTGAAACACCAATCCAAAGGAACTTATGCATCCCAATGTTCATAGCAGCACAATTTAAAATAGCCAAGTGCTGGAAGCAATCCAAGTGCCCATCAGTAAATGAATGGATCAAACACTGTGGTACATCTACACACTGGAATTCTGCACAGCAGAGAGAAAGAAGAAGCTCCCACCCTTTGCGACAGCATGGATGGAACTGGAGAGCATTATGCTAAGTGAAATAAGCCAGGCAATGAAAGACAAATACTATATGATCTCATCATTAACAGAAACCTAATCAACAAAATGAACAAGCAAGCAAAGTATAGCCAAAGACACTGAAATTGAGAACAGGCTGACAGTGATCAGAAGGGAGAGGGGAGGGGACAAAGGGGAAAAAGGGTGAAGGGTTTACAGAACAATTATAAAGGACATATGGACAACAACAAGAGGGGGTAGAAATGGGGGAGGGAGGTGGGGAGAGCTGGGGTGGTGGGGAGGGGTGGGAGAAAAAGCAGAAAACTATACTTGAAAACAATAAAAAATTGCAATTAAAAACATCAAAAAATAAAAATAAATAAAAGAAGGCTTGTCACATGTATCCAATAAAACACAGCTACAAAACAGTGATGAGATATCCCAACATGGACAATTATTTACAATAAACAGGCATAGAAATCTGAGGCTGTCCAACCTAATGTGGGTGCTATACCACTCCATTTGGAAAATTTAAGGGAGTTCCGGCCAAGATGGAGGTATATGCAGTCGCACTGTGCTTCCTCGCGCAACCAAAACTAAAGACAACAAAAATTGAGAAACAAGAATCAACCAGAACAGAGAGAAATTAATTGAACAGAAGTCGGGCTCCAGTACATCCAGACCGGTAAGGAGCGGCGGAGTTGGAGGCCTGCGGACAGGGGTCGAGGGGTCCCGACGGGAAGAAATTGCCGGCTGGCAGGCGCGGGCGCGTGGGGCGCAGACGGCAGCAGACGGACGGGTGGCGGACCCTGGGCATGACTAGCAAACCCAGTGAGGGGCGCAAGGCAGCTGGCTGTCCGCAGCCACACGTTTGCACAAACTAAGCGCAAACGGGCAGAGCCACTGCGTTTCAAAGCTTAAGAGCCCCATCTGGGAGCTGAGGCCGGGAGACTCTCTCAGCCTCACAGGAGACTTCTCAGGGAGGCCCACAGAGTCCGAGAAAGTACACCAGCCCACCACCCGGGAGCCAGCACAGGAAGGGCCCGATTTGCTTGTGGGAGGCAGTGGAGGGGACGGAAGTCCTAGAGAGAGCGGAGCAGGCGCCATTGTTCCCTCTCAGACCCCGCCCCCACATAAAACGTCATAACCCAGCGACTGAGGTGCCCCTCCCTGGTGAACACCAAGGCTCCCCCGCCCTTAAGAAACAGCCGCAACCAGACCAAAGGAAAATAAAAAAGATGGCTCAAACATATTTGAAAGCCCCAGAACCAATTTTTTTAAGTGACCAAGAGATAGCAGAATTACCAGATGTACAGTTCAAAGCACTGGTGATCAGGAAGCTCACAGAATTGGTAGACTTTGGACATAAATTAGATGAACAAATGCAGGCTACAATAAGAAATGAAGGAAAACTCACAGGGAACCAATTGTGAGGGACAGAAAACTGGGACTCAAATCAATGGAGCGGACCAAAAGGAAGAAAGGAACAACCAAACAGAAAAGAATGAAGAAACAAGAAGTCAAAAAACTGAGGAGAGGCTTAGGGACCTCCAGGACACCTTTAAACGTTCCAACATCCGAATTATAGGGGTACCAGAAGGGGAAGAGGAAGAGCAACAAATTGAGAACTTATTTAAACAGATATTAAAGGAAAACTTCCCCAATCTGGCAAGGGAAATAGACTTCCAGGAAGTCCAGGAAGCTCAGAGAGTCCCAAAG
>PVIA01008040.1:0-11078 GCA_004024845.1 Tonatia bakeri
TTCATATAATAAGGGCTTGGTGATGATGAACTCCTTTAACTTGGCCTTGTCTGAGAAGCACTTTATCTGCCCTTCCATTCTAAATGAAAGCTTTGCTGGATAGAGCAATCTGGGATGTAGGCCCTTGCCTTTCATGACTTGGAATACTTCTTTCCAGCCCCTTCTTGCCTGCAAGGTCTCTTTTGAGAAATCAGCTGACAGTCTGATGGGAACTCCTTTGTAGGTTACTGTCTCCTTGTCTCTTGCTGCTTCTAGGATTCTCTCCTTCATTTTTACCTTGGCTAATGTAATTATGATGTGCCTTGGCGTGTTCCTCCTTGGATCCAACCTCTTTGGGACTCTGAGCTTCCTGGACTTCCTGAAAGTCTATTTCCTTTGCCAGATTGGGGAAGTTCTCCTTTATTATCTGTTTAAGTAAGTTCTCAATTTGTTGCTCTTCCTCTTCCCCTTCTGGTGCCCCTATAATTTGGATGTTGGAACATTTAAAGGTGTCCTGGAGGTCCCTAAGCCTCTCCTCATTTTTTTGAATTCTTGTTTCTTCATTTTTTTCTGTTTGGTTGTTCCTTTCTTCCTTCTGGTCCACTCCATTGATTTGAGTCCCAGTTTTCTTCCCCTCACTATTGGTTCCCTGTGCGTTTCCCTTCATTTCTCTTATCATAGCCTGCATTTGTTCATCTAATTTATGACTAAAGTCAACCAATTCTGTGAGCATCCTGATCACCAGTGCTTTGAACTGTGCATCTTATAGGTTGGCTATCTCTCGGTCACTTAAAAAAATTGGCTCTGGTGCTTTTAATTCTGTTTGAACTATCTTTTTTATCTTTTATTTTCCTTTGATCTGGTTGCAGCTGTAATGTAAGGGCGGCAGAGCCTTAGGTGTTCACCAGGGCAGGGCACCCCAGTTGCTGGGTTGTGACGTTGTATGTGGGGGCGGGGTCGAGAGGGAACAATGGCGTCTGCTCCACTCTCTCCAGGAACTCAGTCCCCTTTGCCACCTTCCACAAGCAAACTGGACCCTTCTGGTGCTGGCTCCTGGGCAGGTGGGCTTGTGTACTTTCTCGGACTCTGTGGGTCTCCCCGAGGAGCCTCCTGTGAGGCTGAGAGAATCTCCCAGCCTGCCCAGTGGGTGCTCTTAGGCTTTGTTTCCCGGCGGCGCTGGGGCCCTGGGCTGTGAGGTCTGTGTTGCTACCCATTTTCGCTTAGTTTGTCTGCGCGTGAACGTGTGGCTGCGGACAGCCAGCCCCCTTGCGCCCCTCACTGGGACTGTTTGTTGCCTCCTGTGCCCAGGGTCTGCCATCGGTCCATCAGCTGCCCCTGCGCTTCTGGGATCCGCCAACTGCCATCTGCGCCCTGCACATCCGCGTCTGCCAGCCACCACTCTTTCCTGCCGGGGCCCCTCGACCCCTCTCCGTAGGCCTCCGACTCCGCCCCTCCTCACCGGTCTGGATGTACGGTAGTCAGACTTCCGTTCAGTTCATTTCTCTCTGTTCTGGTTGTTTCTTGTTTCTCAGTTTTTGTTGTCCTTAGTTTTGGTTGTGCAAGGAGGCACAGTGCGACTACCTATGCCTCCATCTTGGCCGCGAGTTCCATAAAAAGCTCTTACAACTCAACAATAGAAAGACAAATAACTCAATTTTAAAATGGGCAAAGAACTTGAAGAGAGTTTTCTACAAAGACACATACAAATAGCCAATAAGCACACGAAAAGGTGCTCAGCACCTCTAATTATGAGGGAAATGCTAATCAAAACCATAATAAGATACATTATCAGACCCACAAGAATGAATATAAGCACTTAAAAAAGAAAAATAAGTATTGGTGAGAGAATCTGGTACCCTCAAGAGTTGCCATTGGGAAAGTGAAATGGTGCCGCTATTGTGGAGAATGGTGTAATGGTACCTCAAAAAGTTAGACACTAATTCCTGTGTGACCCAGAAATTCCACTCCTAGGTATATATTCAAGAGAAATTAAAACAGCTGCACAAAAACTTGTACCTGGATGGTCACATTGCATTATTAATAATAACTGAAAGGTAAAAATAACCCAAATGTCCATCAACCATGGTATGGCCATACAATGTGGTATGTCCATCAAAGGTGGTATAGCCATACAATGGAATATTATTCTGCCATGAAAAGGAGTGAAGTACTGATTCATACTATTATACAGTAGGGATGGACCTTGAAAACATTATAATAAGTGTAAGAAGCCAGCTACAAAAGATTAAAATACTGTGTGATTCCATCTATATGAAATGTCCAGAATAGGCAGATCCATAGAGAACAGATGTGGATGAGTGGTCACTAAGGCTTGAAGGAAGAGGAATGAAGAGACACTGCTTGGAGCATTTGGAATCTCACGCAGGGGAGACAAGAATGTTTTGGAGCTAGACTGAGGTGACAGTTTCCCAACACTAAATATACTAAAAGCCACTGAATCTTACACTTTAAAATTGTGAATTTTATGTTATGTGAAATAGATCTCAACTTTTACAATAACAAACATTTTGGTAAAACAACACCATACTCCAATGTATCCTGGTTTGGACAATTGTCACTCTACCTGTGAGGTAATTTCTCAGGAGTAAATGGAAGAAGGTAAAGAGTACAAAGTTGCAAGGAGCTGGGAGCTAAAGATGACCAAAAGTCTCTTTTTCAGGCTCAGTTCTCTAAGAGTTATACAATTAACATTACAGGAGCAAAGGTTTGGTTTGTATTTTCAATCTGATATTATCCAGAACAAAGGTCACGTGAAATTCAAATATTCACTAGAAGAGTGAGGGTTAATATGCCTCAGTATATGAGTCCCCCTACATAACAAATTTTTGACTTAGAACTTCCAAATGGCTTACTAGCCAAATTTTAATTCTGTAGAGGGCGAGGAGCTTGAGAACTTAAATGCTAAGCATGGCCGCAGTGCTGCTGATGAAACTCTTGTGTCAAGAACTACCCCCCAAGCCCCCGCAAAAAAGAAAGACAAAAATAGAGGTTATATGATCTGTTCAGTGTCACTCAGCTGTTTGGGGAAAGTTAGGATTCAAATTTGGCTTCTGATCCCATGTGCAGTGCCCTATTGGTTATGATCCATCAATTCATTCATTCAGCACTTTATTTATTCTGCACTTATTCTATGACAGGAACAACAGGAGCCAGAACTTGAGTCCTAGTGGGTTTTTGCCATATTCAAATAGGCCCAGTGCCAGGGTCAGCAGCGGGGAGACAGCAAGGAAGATCCTCCAGCTCCTGAGGGGTTCCCTAGGCCCTCCAGAAATCATCAAGGAAAGGAGCTGCCTTTTTTCTTCACATGTGCAGTGGAGATGAAAATAACCCATTCCACACAAAAATAGAATGTGTATTAACCTCATTCTAATGCTTAAAAGATGAACTCACACTCTTGCTTTGGGGAAATGAATTTGAGAGTTAGCAGATTAAAAGCCTAGTGTGTTCATAAGTAAAAAGCTATACTGAGTCTCTTCCCTACCTTATTTTAAGTCAGATGCTGAGTGTGAGGTTTCCTTATTAAATGAAATCTCTTGAAATCTCAGTGAAATCTCAACATGTCTGTTCTGCCTCCATTTGCTGCAGGACCTCCACACTCCTTTTTCCCGTTCTTTTCACCCTCCCTTTCACTAAGGACCTTCTCTAGACTAGCAGTCTCAGGTACACACAGAAGTAAACCCTGGGTATTTGCCCTCAGAGGCATTGCAATCACACTGAGGGGTCAAATAGAGACGCATAAAAAAATACAGAGAAAATGCTATATAATGTCATGCTTTAAACAACACATGAGGATGTCGCGAAGCAATATATGATTAAATCCTAAACGAGTGGTATAGGAACAAGTACGTCGGTTTAGGAGGGCGAGATCACTGTGGGATGAAAAAGACTGAGAACAGTCAGGTTGCATTTAAGGTAACTATTATTTTGAAGAACTCTTAGGGATTTTCCACTGACAATTGAAATATGTAGCCCATTGACGGGCTTGAAAATAGTTTTGTTTTCTATCATTGTGATCAGATTTGATGCATACTGTGAAAATTTGAATACAATCTTCTTCCTCACCCCAAAATGGTTAGCCTCTTAACATATGTGGTAACAGGATTTGACCTATAATACATTGTGTTTATATAATGCCCTATATTTAGCATCAAATAGAAAAGTTTCCCAATAATGAGGTTCTGGAACACAGTCAATTCATAGGAATCACGTCATGCTCATGACAGCTCAGCAGCTCTCTGCTGCTCTGGAGGAGGGAGTGAGTGGCAGGATGCAAAACTAGCAATTGTGCAAAGAACTAAACTGCTCCCTTCATCAAAATCTGACTGTAAACTTTCCTTAAATGGATGGCTGGGTTGATGGGCCTTTCTCTGGGGAGACCCCCTATCCTCCCACCCCCTCACTCGTGAAAACCGTTCTATCTCAAAGGCAGTGCTAGACCATCAGCTAAATTATATCAGAATGTGGGAGTTTGACAACTACTTAACCTTACCTTTTGTTTTTCTTTCTTTTTTAATTTTTTAAAAATTATTTATAGAGACAGGGGAAGGGAGGAAGAAAGAGAGGGAGAGATCAATGTATGGTTGCCTCTCGCACACCACCCACTGGGGACCTGGCCCACACCCCAGACATGTGCCCTGACTGGGAATCAAACCAGTGACCTTTTGGTTCACAGCCCAGTGCTCAATCCACTAAGCCACACCAGCCAGGGCTTGTTTTCCCTTCTGAAAAAACAAACCAATCCACAACAAAACAACACAAACAAAATTTACCAGGAAAAAAAGAAAAAAACCCAAACCACTACCTTCATTGTCTACTGGCAAAGAGAAATTCCCCAAACAATAACAACAAAAATCATTCCATGAGATAAAATTCCCCTGCTGACCACACTTTGCAAGATTTTAGGGACTACTCTGTGAGACCACCATACTGAGAATGTCCTGGAACAGACAAAGAAATGGGAAATTTTCCTGTTTCAGGTGTGCCTTTTAGGAACAGAATTTTCCATACTGGATTAGATCATTTTTCCATCAAGGCCAATATCCTGCTTAGCTGACATGAAGTTAATGATGGTGAAATGCTTTGAAAACATAAATACCACATATATATGAGCAATAATGAGCCTGCATACTAGTCACTTTATGGCCCCAAGCCCTGGTTCATGAAAAGATTTTTTTTGGAAAGAACCTTAAATGTATAGAAAAGACAAAGTATTTACAGGTTAACTTCTTGTTCTTTTCACATTTTACATGTCTTGAGCAACTAAACATATCTTTTTTAAACCTGGAAGTCTTAAGAGTTAAGGGTGTTTCCAGAACCAGCAAAGCATGTGTTTTGTGATATTCTTTACAATGTGGAGGTGTTTCAAGGGTCTGGCTGTGGAGAGCTGAGTCGGGCAGATTGCATGTGACTATGGGCCTCAATGCCTAGAAATGATGCTTTTTGTTTTTTCTTCTCTCTTATTGCACAAGGAATAGGAGGGACAGAAGTTCTACCAACTCCCATTTATCATTGTTATGAATATTTTTTAATCCTCACCCGAAGATATGTTTATTGATTTGAGAGAGAGAGAGAAACACTGATTGGTTGCCTCCCATATGCACCCCAATCCGGGAGGAAACCCGCAAAGTTCTGGTGTGTGAGGGGACACTCTAACCAACTGAGCCACCCGGCCAGGGTGCCAACTCACATTTTTTAAGTTATATACCTTTAAATATGTTCAGAAAGAGGAAGACATTTTCTTCCAGATCTGTTTACCTGGTGTTCTTGAGCTATGGAAAGAACTTTAAAATAAACAGGAGAGTATAGTGTTTGCTTTTTTACTTTGTGTTGTTTATTAAACAGTTTTTCAAGATCAACAACTGAAGAGTATGTGTGAGTCATCCCTGAATCATGGTTGCTTTGGTCTCTACAAGGCTAAAAAAAAAAAATCACACAGCAGTCCTTCATTCTTTTCGTTACTTTTAAAAAGAGATCTCAAATTTCTCATTTCAAAAGTTTCCAGAAAACTTTACCATTTGCTCTTTATTTAATTTGGAACTGCTTAGTTCATCTCAGGAACACATGCTTTTAAATATTTCAAAACAATTAAGATTCTGATGCTTTTGGAGCTGATATTTTTATTAGGATTTTATCTGAGTGTCTATCTGGATTGTATCTACCTTTTTTCTAAGCATTTATAAAATAGCAGCATTTATAAAATACAGAAAAAAGGTTGCCGAAATATACTTGATATTTATATTTAGTTTCTACCTCAGATATCCCAAAGCACTTTGCACACAAATATTTATTCTATGTTGTAGATAGAGAAATTTAGGGAGTGGAAGAAGATGGCAGCAGTTGAGTTATGTGGTAAAAAATACTGGAGGCGAAATCGAATGTGCCTTCATAGGCCTGGCATTTAACCTCCCTGGACCTGTAAAATGAGGGACTCGGACTAGATATCTTGAAGACACTAACATTCCACACGTCTAACCTTGGAGGAACTTATCAAGAGGAAGAAAATGAATCACGGCTAAATTTAATTTGTCAACCCTAGAGAGGACAGAGGGCCGGGAGTCAGAGGCTTAAAGGCAGTGGGAAGTGGTGGTCTCTAGAGGAACGTTGTCGGGATCAGGCTTCTCAATGCACCAGCCAAGCACGGGGCACCACTGAGAGTAGCATCTGGTGTTCTGAGATTGTGTAGATTGAGTAGGTTGGGATGTACGCAAAATGAAAGTTCCAATCCATTCAGCAAGAAAAAACCAGTTAGGCCCATTGTTTCCAGCCACACATGCATAGCAGGAATTAGATGCCTAGAATTTTCGTAGCTTTGCTAACTTTTAATTTGCCTTTCCACAACCAGAGTACCTTACTAGTAGGTTCATAGCTCTAGTTGTATGTGCGCATGCCAGGCAATAACCAAAACTCTTCCAGTTCCCAAATTAACTGACACTACCTAATCACACAATAAAAATGCTTTTCTGGGTATAAAAAAAATACAAGTTTTACTGAAGAGCATTAGAAAAAGTTTTAAAAACTACAAGTAAAATAAAGATCAGCACTGACCCTGCCACTCAGAGAATCAGTTATCACTGTAAACAGGTCAGTGTGTTTCCCTCGGAGTTCTTTCCTCTGGGCATACACACAGTTTCTGCTTTCAAAACTGGGGGCACGTCGCATGTGCAGCTTTAACCCTCCTTATTTAATATTAAAGGTATATCGTGAGCACTTTCCCATCACAAATGCACTTAAATAGTAAGATGGTATTTAATTCTGATGCCAAACATCTGGATGAAAAGTAAAAAGCCAGTCAATTATCTAGATATTTTCAAATACCCAGATGTTTGGCACCATGTCGATGAAACATTAAAATCCTCGACCAAAATTTGCAGCTTTTGCGCAGATGTCTGGCATTATGTAGGCAAACTCTCTCTGAACTGACTGGGCCTTTTGGCCACAGCAAGACAGAGCATTTATTATATGCTTTAGGTGAAGTGTGCTGCGAACTTTAGCTAGTGCACACAGGTAACTTTTTCACTGTTCCATAATAAATCAGCAGCATGGACAATGTATGTATTTTAGGAAGCCTTAATCCACTTGCTAAAGTCTGCAATCTATATTTTTAGTCACTTGTCGGCCAGATTTGACTGTTCGTTGATTGCGAGAGCTTAGTATAGAGTTGTCCTTTCAGCCAGTCTTGATCTTGAAGATTTGTACACTGTGAGGGTTTTGTTTTGTCTTTTTGCAATTATTAAGAAAGTTCTTTCTGGCTGATAATTTTATTAACAGATTGCTCTGAATATTTAAAAGTCATGTTAATATGCCAACATCTTTGACAACAGTCCTGCTTAAAATACATTAAGATTTTTTTCAAAGGATATTTTTATAATTTTCTAATTATCTTGTTCCTGGGGAATAGTTCTTCTAGGTCTGTATAGTATATATAATTTGACCTTTTTTGACTCCTGAAGGCATCATTTATAAAAGTTTAATGAAGTTCAGTATTAGTCACAATTATATTATACCAAATTTCATGTACTTGATTACATATTAATAATTATCTTTGAAATTACCATTCTTTTCATTTTATTTTTTATTTTTAGAGAGGAGAAGGGAGGGAGAAGAGAGGGAGAAAAACATTAATGTGTAGTTGCCCCTTACTGGGTAAGGGGCAACCCATGCCTGTGCCCTGACTGGGTATTGAACCTGTGACCCTTTGGACCACAGGCCGGCGCTCAATCCACTGAGCTACACCAGCTAGGGCCTGATATTACCATTCTTAACATTCTTTTTCTTAACACTAAAATGGGGTTATCTTTCCTTTGTTATCCTATCTGGTTTTCTTCTTGTTAGTGTTACTTTGATTATGCCCATTATATATCTATTAGGATAAAAGTATTTCTACTTCTGTTGCTGAAATAGCAAAAGAAAGAAAGAAAGAAAGAAAGAAAGAAAGAAAGAAAGAAAGAAAGAAAGAAAGAAAGAAAGAAAGAAAGAAAGAAAGAAAGAAAGAAAGGGAAAATCTAGCCAAGTTATGCCAAAGGGAGCAATGTAGCTGAATAATTCAATGTGCAAGTCCATTAGTAATGTGAACTAAGTTCTCATTTTGCCTCTCATCCACACAGCACTGTTTGGCTCGTCTGCCTTCTCCTGACTTTGTCGCCAACTTGCTCCATTGTCATAGGCAGGACATTAGCTGGAGCTCTGCCTCGGGGTCTTCATCCTTCACCCACAAAAAAAAACCCCCACAAAAAAACACTAGACATTCCCACATTAGTGTTTCATAGAGTAACTTGTAAAGGTTCTTTGGCATCATCAATACACAATGTTGTTACTGCTAAGTGACTTGATTTATTTGAAGGAATGGCATTGAAAAACCAGGTGGATATAAGTTTTTGATTTTTACAAACTATGTATAAAGCGCTGCACATTTGGGGACTGACTACTTTGTTTCTTCCAGGGCTCTGGAATCTCCTCACTTTCGGTTTTAGCACCTGGGCCGATGTGTGCTATTTGCTATTATGAATATTTTCTGCAGATTTATTGAGTGTTATGTTATGCTTGGTGCTCTTGCCCAACTGCAATTTACTTATGACTTTATATTCTGGGTGCTTTTCTGCGGTCTGTGCAGGCCTGAGTAATGCAGTCAGTAATGAGGTGATATGCCGCTGCTATTCTGGAGTGACGGTATCTTCATCCAATTGCTATGTTTTATAATGACAGCAAATTTGGGGTAAAATGAAAAGTTATAGCTACTTAGCTAGATACTTGGGAATCTCTAGAGAGCTGTATGGTTTTTTCATCCAAAGTACCATAGTGCTGGACTGTAAAAACCAGTACCCTTAGACTTCTGACCTAGTGTTCCCCAGATGTAATTTCGTACTTGGCAAGACATGTTGTAAAAATGCATAAGCAAAAAGACAGACCTGTGGACACACGTGCAAAAATTATTGAAGGAGATGGTAGAATCAATTCAGGCATTTATTTGGCAACAGATGGTTAAATTCAGTCACTAAGTGGTTGTTTAAGGTTAAGTGGTTGTTTGACAGACTTCAACTATTTCGCCTTATTATTGGTGAAGCATATCCTGGTGAGCATATCCTTATATGGCGAAATTTTAGTGGCTATATTCTGATCTCTATCAATGATGGGGATGGCCAGATTCCTCTCTTTCTCCTATACCCCTCATCCAATCCATTAGCATGTCTGTAGCACTATCTTCAAATATATTCTGAATCCCACTGCCTCTCACCACTTTTATAACTCCTGCCTTGGCCCAGGCGAGCGTTGTCACTCGCCTGGACTATGGCATTCGCCCCCAGACTGGTCCCCATCTTTCCAACTTTGTCGCCAATGGGATGTCTTCCCGCAACAGATGTCAGAGTGATCTTTTAAAATTGTAGCCTGAATCATGTCACTTTTCGGTTCCACAGCCTCCATCAACTTTCCAGAATTCAAAACACGAGCCGAACTACAAGGCCCTAAAAGATCTAGGTCCCACGTACTGCCCTGACTCTCTGTCTCCCCACTCTGGACACACAGGCCTCCTCACTGTTCCTCGCACATCTGGAGCCAGCTTGTGTCTCAGCTGCTGTACTCACAGCAGCCTGTCCAGCCAGGCACACAAATGACTTTTAGAGTCACACACCTCAGGTGTCTGTTCAATACTGCCTCCTCAGAGAGACCTTCCAGGGATGTGTTTTGCAAATTAGTTCACCTGTCCCTTGTCATGCTCAATACCCTTGACCTCTGTTATTTTTCTTCATGGCACTCTTCAATTTATATCGGCAACATTTCTGTTTACAGTTTTTTGTCTCTCTCAGCTACCAGCATATACGCTTCATGAGACAGGGAATTTGTTCATCTTGTGCATTGATGTTCCCCCACTCTTAAACTGATCTCGCACATGGTATAGTCTCTGTAAATATTTTTTCACTGAAAAAAATGGCCCTGGGTTGACTAATACAGGACCTTGGTTCTCAGCTAGTGTAGACTACAGTAGGAGACAGCTGGATTAGATCATTACCAGTTAATTACTACATGACTTGCTTTTTCACTGTGGTGATCATTTCTGCCAGGTGACCCAGACGTGGGTCCCACTGGCTTACAGCATGACTGGGATTAAATGTGCCATCCTCACATGCCATCTGTGGAAGGGGACCTGTGGATTATTAGGGTCGGTTTTCTTTGCCATATTGATTCACCTCACAAATCATTGAATGTTCTGACTCCATGGTAACTTTCTGGGTTCTTAAAAGTGTTCTCTTCCCACTTTATTGAAAAGAGAAAAGGACAGAAGTTGATCTGAAAAGCCTAGCCACCTGAGCAGAAGCCTACCTTCCATGCATACTTGCAGCGTGTCCTGTAACAAGTGTAGGCAAATCCTGCCCATGGGTCAGCTTTTGTGGCAAGCATTAAGCAAAAACAAAAAACAAAACCACCTTTACATTCATATCACACTTTTCTAGAGTTTTTTTTCTTTTTTTAATTTTATTTTAATCATTGTTCAAGTACAGTTTTCTCCCCTTTACTCCCAATCCAGCCCACCCACCCATCCCTCCCCACCTCCCTCCCATTACCACCCTCCCCCTAGTTTTTGA